>SJJU01070742.1:0-112993 GCA_012932125.1 Conopomorpha cramerella | reverse complement strand
AAAAAAAAAGAAACGCTTACTTACTAGCGGTGTAAACAAAACAATAAAATTGTAACCGCGCTAGGGTTGTACCACATGACGTAAAATGTATCGAGCGTTTTATCGATTGTAGACTCGATGATTAAAAGTATCATCGTGTAGTGCCATGTGTGTTACCTTAGATTCTATTTGTTTTTCGTTTGTTCGTATAATTAGTGGTTACATTTTAAACTAAGCGTCAAACCTATTCTGTAGAAGTTACTAGTAATGTAATATAAAGTACCTGGTGAAAACTCAAAGGGCGTATTTCGTATGTAAAATACGTATGCTGATTTATTTTACCTAGCTTAGCCAGACAACTAAGAAAATCATGAATCAATATTAAGTTAAAGTTGTTTACTGCAAAGTATTAGATGTCCAAGTAAGTACCTACTACTATGATCCACCAGTACTTTTCTATACACTTAGCCAGCTGTACCTATAGGTTTATATGTATGTATATGCAACTAACTCGTCAATTTATTTTTAACTGAAGACAGAGATTTTTATTGCGTTCTTGCCATACGGCGCGGTCGGTAAATACAAGTGTTAACAAAGTTAGACTTAGTAATAAGAGTCGTAGAGTTGTAAATAGACTGGCAAACAGCCAGTTGTGTACTGACCATATCCACGGGAGTTAGAGTTGAGGTAGTCTCGAATGTTCCATTGTTATTGCGTAACATTTTTATTGATGTGCGCGTCAACTTAAAGGAAAATGTTGTTTACTTCGATAAGCGTTTTTCACATGAGGGCAGTACGAAGATTCGACCATATACCTCAAAAATATCGAAGAATATTTCCTTACAACACAATTTAAAAATTTGAATACCTAAACGTTTGCAAAACACGTACGACGCTTGCCACCTCACGGTAACCCCACTTGGTAAAGATAACATGTGAAAGTATACCTACAGAAATAAATAACTGATAAGATAAAGCGTAATATACACAATATGTGGTCTCATAAAAAAAAATATACATATACTTGCGTACTTATAAATCTATAGGTACCTACATGATATGACTTATTTGTATACGTAACATGATTACGAGCGCGGACCGTTCAAGTTATACAAAATCGTAGCGAATAACACATCCAGTGTCTTACATATTTCTAGTAAAAATCTCAATCACTTTTGCACTTAACGTTTATGAGATTATGTCCGGTAGGTGTGTGATAAGAGGCGTTTTAGTGTGAACTGTCATAGCAAGGAGTTAATATGAAACTGCAGGTCATTTTGTAATGGTCTGAAGGCCTGGTGGCAGTGTTAAGGAAAACTCGAGCACACGCCCAGCCACGTGCTTTTACAGCTGAGTCAACACTGCAAATTAAAAGAACAATATTCAAGACGACGCATCGATGAACGGAATAATTATTTTATATACTCACTTACTTATTTTATCAGTGAAACGGTTCAAGGCCGTAATAGATAGATATCATTCTTAATTACAAAATTCTCGTGTCGGTCGCGGGGTTTGTTGCCAAACTCCTCCGAAACGGCTGTACTAATCCATACCAGTGGCGTGCACACCATATTGGCAAAAAGACACTGCCTATATTAGTATTTTGGCTTCCATACCTAATAATAGAGTTATTCCTAGATCTTTTTTTGTTGTACTCACAACATAGACTAACGAAGGCTCCTGTGTTTTGTGGGTGAGTAGGTAGGTAGGGGTCGTAAAGTATATTTCGTAAAGACAAGTTACCTATACATAGGTGTCAATCCTTGGGGATTACTGCCTACCTTGTAAAAGCCAGTGCACGCCACTAATCAATACCATTAATATAACACAAAGTCGCCTCCCGGTCTCTGTTTCTATGTGTGTTTAGATCTTTACAAATACGCAACGGATATTTATGCAGTTTTCTTAGGTAGATAGTGTGATAACAGAGGAAGGTTTACAGTATAACACGTGCATATAATAGCAGAGAAACACTGTTAACATATTGGTGGACAGTGAACGCATATGGCCGTCATAACAATAAAAAGACTATTGTGTCTATGTTACTGTCCTTCAATATGTTATTTATTAATGTAAATTGGTTAAACAACTTTGCTGGATTAGCTATTAAAACATAGTAAGTAAATAAGCGGCATGCTTTATATATAAATTGCTCAGCCACTGTCGTACTTGTCAGCTAGAATTTATGTTCGCTGTACCCCATAAACAGCTCGCCCCGTTCCAATAGTGGAATGTAAGGCCATATCTCTTCCAAGTTATAATAACAACCGAGACGTACCACGGTGTGATTGCTTATCTCGCACACACCGAGAGCACTATACAGGGTGTGATAATATAGTTAATTAAAATAAAACTGGTAGTTAGGTACTATATAAAAGGTGATGTTGTAATTCATTTAAACAGGTACACGGGTAATGTTGGTACATTGTAAAAATGTGAGCGGTTTTTAAAATCTGAAACCATTTTATTTGCGTAGTTATGCATTGAAATAAGTTTTTAAAAGTATAAAAACCCAACATTATTATAGGAAATTTTCTTTCAAACTTTCGCTTTTCTTTATTAGTAAGATTTAGAACTCTCGTACCAATGCCGTACATGTGCGACGCCCATGCGAAACTGGTCTTTATGGTGCTTAACAAACAACAGTCTCTAACTAATATTGCCTATTCTATGATGAATAGGCAATTTCATTATCTTTTGAAGAAAACCGCATCAAAATCCGTTGCGTAGTTTTAAAGATCTAAGCATAAATAGTTACAGACAGCGGAAGGCGAGTGTCGTATTTTTTAAACCAAACAAGCGTTTGACCACCATCCTGCCTGATGTTAAGCATCTATGTCGTCTACGGTACTGTACTGTAATGTATCGATGCCTACACTATTACATTAATTTTTAGTACCTACGTCAAAGTTAGGAGGTAGATACACAACCACCACCTGTGTAAAATCATCGCAAAAACATTTCGATGTGATGACATTTTCGAATTAAAACACCATGACTTGTTGACGCAACTTCAATGTAAAAAACATGCACAAACCGCATCGTAAGCAAAAACTCGCATAAGTTTGATGGAAAACAAAACAGTCATATAAACGCTTATATAACCTCTTGTGCCATAAACTCCACGTTGAATCTATGTGTGCATGAAAACGGGCAAACTTTCTTTCCAACTTATATCTATGTATGAGAGAGATAACCCCACTAGCTTCACCCTGCCTGAGACCTTTATATCGCTTTCGCAAACACCGAACGAACGAAGCAAAACATCCTATCGCAAACCGCAACAGTTCAGATGGCTCTATCAACGAAAGCACTGTTTTTCGATAAAGCGGGATGGAAAAACATCGGGCTATTTTTGGCATAACTTCCTAACTGCGATATTACACTGCCAAACGGTAAAGTATTCGTGCCCATTACGGCTTCTGTGTATCTTTGCAGATACAAATGTCATATTCATAGACAATTTCTTTTTTAATTGTCTATTTTTTTTTCATTTTGGCGGGAACTGCGGTGTACTGATACGGACTGAAGTAAATGACGCGAGACTTTAAAAAAAAATAGCGACAGACTCGGACCGGACACAACAAGTCTGTCTCTTTTCTACCAAAATGTATGGAAAAGTATGGTCAAAACTGTCACTTTTACTACCATTTTGACAGTATGTATCCAGACTTATCCTGATACGCAATAAGGAACAGAAGATATTGTGTCTTACTCTTTCACTCCTGTATGATTTTCATATCGTCGTCCCGTTTTATTCTAAACGTCAGTTTAGGTTTGCAAGTAGTTTCTGTGTTGAGGCGACAGATCAATTTTCACGAGCCATAACCAACATTGCACAAACGCGCAACATTGTCCTCCTGTGTACGTTTAGTGCGTGTACATGACATGTTTCTGACACTTAAGCACAACATTCAAACGGCCAAGTATTGCTTGCACTTAAAACAAACTGTTATCAGTCGCCGAGAGCTGTTTAAATGCTTCATTTCAACAGGAGCTGCCATTATTCGAATTCCATCTTGGATTCAGGCTCAAGCGGCTTGGAATAACTGTATAGGGCATTTACTTTGCACTCAAGGCCCTGTAGAACGACTTCTGAGCTACACAACAGTATGTTATCAGTACAATGAAGGCTCATGCAACAATAGTCTGAGTATTTAACGTGTCACTGAAGCAGAAATCGCGGCCATTGAGGATAACGCCCTAAACCAAGGCAAACGCGGCTAAAAATAAAACATTGTTTATACTGCGATTATGCCTTAGCACATTTGATTGTACCTATAGTGTTTTGCACGCTTTCAGTCATGTAGTATACTAATTGTAGGCAATTGTTATGTCTAATAAGGGTTATAAGGGTATTTAGTGATTTTGAAAACTTAAAATGTTTTTTTAATCAACAAAACTATAGTTGGACCATCATCTCGCCTGGAGGCTTCGGAGAAGTCTGCTACTCTATTGCAGTTGCATCGCTGTGGCATCGCAGTGTCAAACAGTGTACATTGATGGTTTGTTATTCTCATTTCACTTTGGTTCTAAATAAAACAGCCATGCACGTCGTTTTTCACTGAGATTCTAGAGCGATGCAACTATGAGTGTATTGCAGACTTGGCCCCCAGGTGTTAATGATGTGGTCTACTATATAGAGCACACTTGTTAAGTAAATACCTATTCACCCTTGACTGGAAGACGTCCAGACTATACTTGGCAGGAAACACAGACTCCGGCAAGTTGTTGTTATAAAAAGATCGAAAGAAAACGGTTGTGGAAGTGTCGAGAGGTGTGGCAGGATCGGAAATCGTTTGTCAATGTCTACCCATCTGAGAAAAAAGGCGTGGCGTTATGTAGAGAAAAGTTTGTCGATAATTAATCGACGAAAACCACATTTGGTTCTTTGAAGACAAATTAACTTTTCTCAAGGAACAATGCTGTGAGTAAAAAGGACCCCGAGCAAGTAATGGTATTAGAAACTTTGTTGAGCTCGTCAATATGAGTAACTTTTACTACGTCGACAATGCACATGACATTTTATATGGAGATGAATATATATTTTTTTTCGTTGAAAACTAAATATTGACGGGCCCAACAACCTTTCTAAGACCATTTCTCGGGTTCCTTTTACTCGCAGTATAAATGTCATTATTGAAGAAATTGTCCAATCATCACTTGCGACAATATCATATTGAAATACTTGTTGAGTTTTTCCAACTAATTATCCAGTAACCTTATAAACATACTTTGGATACGTAAGTATATATACATACAATAATACGTTTTGTAAGCTTCCCAACATATGGGCCACTTCAGAAGTAAAAATAAACACGTTCTGACACCCGACCTTAATATTCTCTTCACTTGTCAGTATTTCAAGTGTTGATAAAAAACAGTTACACATAATATATCTTTATGAATAAACTCTTACAAAGAAAAATCCTCTAGTTTGAATCTCTATGCTGGATATGACCTTTGGAGGCATAAACACTTCTCGGGATGACAATGGGCGGCAATGGGGTTCAATGGCTATTACGACAAGGTAGGGAGTAATCCTCAAGGATTGACACCTATGTATAGGTAACTTGTCTTTACGAAATATAGGTAACCTATCTACTCACCACTCACTCGCTTGGTGAACCGTGGGCATTTGCTTTAGGAAGTGACTCTGCCTACCCCGCTTTGGGATTAAAAGGCGTGAAATGTTATTTATTTTTTATAGTAATCCATTCAGTAGTTTTTTTGCGTGAAAGAGCAAACAAACATTCATCCTTTAGGTGAAAAACTATTCCGAACAAATACCAGGCTCGACGTGCCATCCAATAACTATCACTTAAACAAAGTTGTTATATCGGGTCTAATTACTTACTAAAGGTTATACCATATTTGACATATTAAGCGACTTCAAAAAAAAATCCTTTCTCAATTAAACCGTACACGCTTCTTTTTATAGGTAATGTTTGTTCGCTCAGAGCCAAGTCGTTTATGGACCGATTTTGATGTTTTTTTTTTTTTTGTTACAACAAAGACATTTCCAAGGTCCGCCCATGATAAGGAAATCAGGGTTTGATGATAACAAACCAGATAAATCGTGTGGACTTGTGACTCGGTGTCGGTTGTTTTTTGCTTTAAAGATATCTTGTCTTATAAAGCATTGACAGAAATGTAATAGGTTTGCAAATATGGCCTATGGACTACGATGAAATTGGTCTTATATCAAAGTAGCAATCGTTACTTTATCCCTTAGCTGCATGTTTTTTTTTATCTAGATAAAACCCTAGCGTTCCTAAATTATGTGGTGTTCGTAAGTTATCATGGGAAAAGTAAGGAAAAAGAATAATAAGTATTAGTTGGACCTTTGACAATAATTTAGAAAAAAAAAACCTGAAAAAACCTGTTTTTTTTTTAAAAACGAAGAAAGATGTAGAGCTACATCACTATGCAGTTAAGGGTTAAGACAAAATGGCTTACTAAGTGCACACATATTTATACACGTGACTGTACAATAAAATAATAATTTTCGGAAGTTGTAGTACCTCGAAATATACTTACACGTGTTTATTACATTTATATTTAAATTATGTATGTATGTCAAAAACATATACATAAAGAAACCCCTTTACTTTCCACGATAAGCAATCACAAACATATCTCTTAGCCGGCGAGATAAAATGCATACATATAAAGTTAGCACAACGTTATTATTGTTGTCGTATCTGTATGTTTGTTATGTGTTTTCTTTGATAATGTGAAATCCTTGACTTATTATTTAAGTCCTTATCAGCCAGCGAACTCTGTTGCAAATAAAGCCTGGTTTACATATAAATATCAGCTGAATTACAATTATATAATAATATAATCAAAATACATAGTATTAGGTTGCAAAGTTTCCTTCCGCTGTCTGTTGCTATGTATGCTTAGAACTCCAAAACTATGCAACGGATTTTGATGCGGTTTTCTTTAATCGATAGAGTGATTCTTGAGGATGATTTATTTATATAATACGTACATAAAATAGCAGAGAAACACTGAAAAAGACTTATTGGAAAAACAACGTTTGACAGGACAACTAGTTTTTATAACCGCGAAAAATTTCATGGATGTTTAGATGTTACACTTTCACGCAAAAACTACTGAACGGATTTCAATTAAACTTCACAATTATACAGTTTATACATCGACCTGTGTTAGTGGCCATATAAATATCCTACTAATATTTTTTTGATATTTATTATATTAGGACATTTATTATATGGCCACTAAAATGATCGAGTTGACAGACCACTTGCATCTGGGACATGAGTCGTGGGTTCGTTCACCATCTCCGGCGTAATGATTAAGCTATGAGCTTTGTTTCAGAAATACATTAAGTTTTATTTAATGTGAAGTGGGTAGTAGGTAGTTCCAAGAATTCAGTGTCAGTTAAATCAGTCAGTCAAGTTATTAGATCAGTTAATAATGTTAAACATAAAAAGTCTTTTACATTCCAGACCAGTGTGAATAGAACTTAAATAACACAGAAAAACATGATAAAATACTGTTACTCAACGTAATACCGAAAACTTTTAATCAAATTGTTATTACACAATAGTTATAATCTATTTTTAAAACATGTAAAAGGCAGTGGCTTAAAATAAATCGACATTATTATAACTACGTTCTTTTTTTAAATTTCTATTCATAATTTGGAAAATCCTTTTAAATTTAATGTGCAGTATAGAGTTTTGATTTTTTTCCTTTAGGAAAAATTAATGAGTGTGAGTGATATTTGTGTAGGTATTATTTAGTAGATATGCATAGAAACGTGCCGTGCCAAGATTACAAAACAATTCGTACGGAAAATGTTGAGTCTAAATAAAATCCATGCGAGAATGAGGAAAATTTAAAATAGACGAAAACAAGATATAAAATGAGCTTATCAACATTACCTCTATATAGTTTTAAAAAAGGTTTTATTACAAGGACTTACACGACCTCAAGTCATGTAAAAGTTGTTGCAATAGACAAACGTGTTTGACGAGTTGTTGCATTTTTTTTTCTGGTATAAAAACGCGCGAAATCTCAGTCCACCGAAAAAGAAAAAAAAAAACAGAATCAAGTGAAGAGGGAACCCTGCGAAATACTCTTTGGGTAAACGGATTAAGAAGTATTAAATTTCATCCTGGCCATGTTAACAGACTCCATAGAGATCTTAGCATTTAAACAAACGAGTGAAAGTATCTTCAGTCCGCTTTGGAAGCGCTAAGGGATCTCTTTAAAGAACTTTTAAAAAAAACTTTGTACTTCATTCGGGATTTATTTACACGGTCGTTCGCAGCGAAGTTTCCAGACATTGAAGATTTTTTTTATTTCGTTACATTCGTAGGACATTGGGAGGTTCACGTTTCAGTGTTTGAACACAGTCCAACGATATCACTAGGAACTTGAAGCTCAGCATTTCATTACGGTGTACTTATCAATAACTAGATTATTGATAAACCTCTTCCAATATTATACGAGTATGTAACTTGAAAGTATACGATTCGATAAGTTATTTAATTTTATGTACAAATCACCACAAAATAATCAACGTCGATAAATATTAATTCACTCCTGTAGAAAACATTCCCTCGTAAATGGCATCGGAGCACAGAATACGGTATAATATAAGTGCAAAATTATTAATTGCCTGCAATGAAACCCGATCGGTCGATTATGGCTCGATAGCGAAGGCAGTGGAGTTCCACGACCTATAAGTTATTCTAAGGATCAAGCGGTGAGCGTACCCAGCCCAATACGGCAGGTGTTATGTAAACTGCCCATTCAAGTACATACACTGCAACTGTGTAATCTGACCTACCCGTGCGTGCAACTCACTCCGAACTAGAGCTCAGAGTGCCATACTAAATGTTTACTTAAATCTGTCCACAAAAAACCAATCAAAGCAAACCCTCAGTAACATAGACCTGGCATTCAACAAAAGTATTTCACACCGTTTTGGGAAGACTAGTCTCGACGGCCAGTATTACTAGGTCTTCGGTTTCAATAAAAGTGTACAGACGAAAAGCTTTTCAGCGTTGGTAAAAGGGCGAATGGTAAAATGGAGTGGCAAAATACCACAGCGACGCTTGTACGAAGCACGACGCGATATCAAGGACTGGCAACAATCGAAAGTTATCTGTGTACCATTTCAGTTCTTAATTACTATTAAATTGTTATTACACTCGATTTACGAAATCATACGAATCTGATAGTGATACAAATTACAAGATCAATTTACCATATTGTTTTTGCTAGAATATTCTTACATCTAATGCAGTTTGAATCGTATCCACAGATTATTATAGTAGTTTTATTTTTCGTCCGCCTTTAACAATTGGGCCTGTATTCTGAAACGATACTCATTTTGCCTTCTTTAAATTTGTGGCATGCACACCACATAGGCAAAAAGACACTGCCTATCTTAGTATTTTGGCTTCCCGACCTAATAATAGTTATTGCTAGATCTTGTTTTGTTGTAATCACGACATAGGCTAACGAAGTTCCTGTGTTTTGTGGGTGAGTACATAGGTAAAGACAAGTTACCTATGTATAGAGACATAGGTGTCAATCCTTGGGGATTACTGCCTACCTTGTCATAAAAGCCAGTGCACGCCACTGCTGATCTGGTCTTGAGGAAGGATTAAGAATACTGACCATAGCTATGACCATCCATTTAAAATACAAGCCTTTATCAGAGGTATCTGAATGTACATAAATTATTAATCTATCCACCCTCTCTCGTGCATGCAACAAACAATTTACTAATAGAGGGACGGTCCCGTCAGAAAATACTAGAGCAAAGACCATATCTCATTTATAACAGGTGCCGTCCAAACTTCGCCATCCACCAGACAAATTCATAATGATATTACCCATTACCCTTTCCCGGGAATAACGATAATACTTGCTCGAATGGCGTTCGAGTCTCGTTCCAAAGGCTATAAGGTGAGCTAGACGTTCTAACAAGTAATATGAACTGTCGGGTCAGTTAAAATCATAAAATGTACATATCGGTTTGTCTAGCAACTAGAGTTAGGTGTGCTGAACTGATCTTTGTCGTGAAACAAAATACACGTACAACAAGACTCAATTGTTAGTGTCCTAACTAGTGTACGTTACAAATTGTCTCGCTTTGTATGTGCATAGTTACGGAGTGCATGAACAAGAACTTAGCCAGCTTTCTTTTTCTAACTGTAACAACGAGGCACACATTTCCGAAGAACATGTAGACCTCGAATGTCCAATCGGCGAAGAATGAGTTTTCAATTTTCTTCAATTCTAGTAAGTTGTGTTCTGTTCTAGTAAGATTATCTTACCTATAGTATAGGTAAGAAAAGATAATCTATAGTATAGGTAATAAAGGGTTCTTATCATAACCATGTATTGTCCAAAGACGATGAAATGATGACGACAATGCAAAGGTATTTTATAGTTCCGGTCTATACAATTTCTATAGTACTCTTTCTAACGCATATTCTCCTAGTACATGTTCATATACAAGGACCGAAAAGTAGACATTATGATGTCCAGGTACATCACACCCGTTAATTCCACAAGGGTGCTCAAAGTACAGAATTTAACACATAAATTAGATAGTTCGGTTTCTATAAATACGGAGGGGCGATGTTGCAGACGCGTGGGAGGGGTTTCAATAAATAAATAACGAGCAACAGCGGGAGAGTGTGAGGTGGTAAAAAAGCTTGTGGTGGTTTTCTGCTGTCCTAGTACAGTATGAGACGTTAGAGTAATACATTTGTTATTTTAGTAGTAAGCGTGAAACTACACACTAATTGTTATTAATGATACAGGATGATATGAAAGAATGTCTCAGTCATACAGTAGCATATACCAGAAATCGGTTTATTTTTATTAGAAAGACACCAATACAATTTCTTTAATATCATTACTGCATTAATAAATGCTTTTAAAAAATTAAGTAATTTCTCAACTCTCAAAGACAGGTTCTTGAAGGAAATTTACACTCATGAATTTTTTCTTTGCGTTTCTTGAATTTAATGTTTTGGAAATAAAGCGTTGAATTCTGAGTCGCCATTGTTCTTGCGAAGGCAATGATCCGTCACAAACTTTTGAATCCTGTAAGTCACAGCCAATTTCATTGCGACTCGATGATTGCCGCTGAAAATGTACAGTTAACTCCGCGTTCAACTGACCATTTTGTATGGAATTACGACTTTATTATGATTGATTGAGTAGCTGCACTCCCGAGCTCGCCAGTATCCAGATTCAAAAGAATGCAGTATAAATTATTACGCTATAAAGGCTGGTAAGGTTGAATATGAACACAAATCATATAGCAGCTACTTAAGGACGCGCATTCATATGACAATTTTATCAGAAGTTCAGTGAAAGGCTCAATATTTTATCAATTCTCATTTTTAGGACCTGATACCGGCCATCTTTGTCTGCATTACCAGTCCGCATTAAACATAGCATAAGCAAGTTCAATTTTCGATGGCACTGTAACTGTCAAGATGCCTCACGATGTTCGAAACCAGCTGAACTGGTAAATTTGCTTCAAGTATGTTTATGAAAAGCAAAGGCAAAAAAAAACTTTTATGAAAACCTTAAAGAATGCCATTTGCAGGCATCGAGACACTAATGTGGTGCCATTAGGTTGTCAATAACGATCGACAAGCCATCTATGAGAGGCTTTATCGTTCAACTTTTGTATCCAGTAATGTAAGTGTGCCTATTACCTACAATGTTTCAAACTATCTCAAATTTAACATGAGTTACACTCCTTAAGAGCACTTGTACTAAGACAGCTCAAGGTTTGTTGAACATTGAAACCACTTTTTATCTCTCAATAAATAGCACCGTCCTTGTCACCTCGCAGCGCAATGTAAGAGACAGTGTGAGTGAAATGCACTTTAGTCGTAACAGGTAAGCAAGAAAACTAGTGAGTGGTGAAACTTGGCTGCACGAACTGTATAGTCGGGGATTGCTTCAGCTCTTACTTCCGTTGGACGAGTGGGAGTTATAAAGATAATCATAAGAGATCACAAGTGATGCGCTGACTTATTATGACGGAAATGCCAGTATTTTTTATATACAAACATCAAAAGTGTCTAGGGATCAAGTACATTTTAGAATATTGCAATCAAGAATATATTTTACAAAAACTGAATTCATTCATGATTTATTCAAAATGTCATTGATACAGGCATGGGGAATTAGGTAGGAGACCAATCCAGAAGATTAGATTTGATATAAATTAGATTTTTTTAGAGCTAAAAATGATCTTGATCCCTAGACACTTTGACGTGTGTAGTTGGCTAGCTTCATTTTTACAATGCTTTGCATATGAAAGACTCGCCGTTTTTTTCTGGTGAAAGGTTACATACAGGTTGGTCTATGGCAAAAATTACTTTTCTAATAACGTACTACTCTTTAACTTTATGTTTACTTTCCTCCTTAATTATTATAGTATTTTTGTATGTTCAAACTTCAATGCATCCAATTGGCCACCGGATATTACCAGTTTTACCAACACGTAGTATGAAGTAAAGAACAAAGACATTACAAACATTCAACTGTTCCCGAACTCCTTACTCCTTACAAATAGATTAAACAAGGAATTCAGATGTATTTATCAGGCAAGTAAAAGTTCTTCCGAAAAATACCTTTTAATAGTACAAATATCTGTTATTATATTAATCTTCTACTCGTAAACTGTTTCGTGATAATGTAAGAGCGGGGCCGTGAACCAAAGAACTCACATTTCATTTACTCTAGGCAGATCCTATATTCTACAGCTAAATATATTTTCGTGTTCAATTGTTTAAATACAATCTTTAGACGATGTGTGACGCAACTTTTGTTTTCATACAATGATGCCCGAAAACTTTGTTTAACTAAAACATTTGTCACTGGCACGAGACAAAGGATATCAATTGCGCATGAAACAGTCATTTCGTGTGTAGAAAATCAACTTTGCACAAGTGTTATTTGAATTCCAAGATCAAAGCAATGGATTCTATTGTACTAGGAGCTGACAGGTGATATGAACTATACCACTGCATGTTGGACTGTGTTCAGTATAAGATAGTTTTATGCTAAATCTGATTAGAAATGTTGAACCGTTCAACCACAATTGTGTACATGTCTAGTGGTGTATCTCTGTGGCCGAACAAAGCTACAAACTCGCCGACAATGTGTTTAGTTAGCTCTGAATCCAGATTAGACCAATCCCGACACCTAAACGCGGATTTTAGATAACATTCAAACTCGCTCTGAATTCAAATGAGATTTCCCGCCACACGCCGCGTCTTAGGGCCCCCGTGCATAATTACTACACAGAGATGTATCGAGACAGCACCTCTACTTGTTATTACACTTCACAAACAAAACAAAACGTATACAAAACAACAATTCTGTCATTTTACGGTTCATTCTTACAACACCTTTGTGTACAATGACGACTACGCCTTGTTCGGCGATTCACGAAACCACGTTACTACGCAACTCCGAAACGTGGCTTGTAAACAAAGGCTCGCTACGCATTTCAGGCCGCTGAAAGACACGCCTCGGGACGACTTACAAATACACGAGCCCTCACCCCGGTGAAATCACCAAAACACGAGCCGACGGGAGGCCCCTGAAATCGATGTTGTCGAAACCGCTCGCTCGCGGCGGTGGCGGAGCGTGCGCGGTGCGTGAGGCAGGCAGAGTCACGCACCCAGCTGTTCCGGCTTTCAATGTCAAGAACGATCAATACCGGCCGTGCCGTTGTGTAAAATTTCGGGAGCTCCTCGACCGTCTTCCGGGAACTCCGCGGGCTACTAACCTACCGTAACGGCCGGGTGTTGGGCCGATCAATAGAGCCGACTCGAGCCCCGGGTATAAATAGACACGAAGTTCGTCCGCTTCGGCCGCCCCGACGGCGACACGCCCTGCCCCGTTTGTTTTCCTTTGTCTGCTGTGAATGTGCAGTTTCACCAACGGGTAGAGGTGGTATCCCTGACAAAAACAATCGCATCGCAAAAGCGCGACGCGATAACAAAGATTTCATTTATTCTTTCAGATACCTACTTGAAGAATTGTTTGCATTTAATATCAGCGTTTCAATGAGAGAAAACAACGAGCGAAATGCAAATATTTCACTCAGTTTCCATGTAAATTGTCGCCAGAGAGATCGTTGCTGCCAAACGGCGCGATGCAAAACCGCAAGTGCTCGAAAAACGGTGAGATTTGAGCGAGAGAAAAGAAAAAAAACAAAGTTGGAAAATTGCTCCATTCTACTCAGAATCCACGTCAAATGCCAATATCCCCGCCCTTTAAACCTCATCAACATGCATACTATCGAGTTGAAAACTTTGCGAAATATTCGAGATTCAATTCCAAAGTTCGACGCGAATTCCCGCGCATTCACAATGTTTGTAAAATCTGAAGCACCGACTACGACGACGTCCGCTGAAAACCGATGGGGCAAAAATTAAAGTTGCCAATTACACTGAGTAAAACTGTACTGGGGTAGTATAAAAAGACTGTAACGATCACTTAATTTAGCCGGGTTACTGCAATAACAATACGGGTAATGGCGCGCGACCGCCAGACTGTCGTCCCTGCTGAAATACCTCTGTCATTTAGCCACTTTGTATTTCTCACTACGAGGGAAAATTTTAACACGCGAAAAATGTTTCTTTCACACTCAAATCTAACAACGAAAAGGTGGCAACTCCGAGCTACAAGTGAAAGGCGACCTGACGGAAAACAAAGGTGCGAATGAAAGGTCATCACGGATGTATCAAGATGCACTTATTGTATAATGCTGTTATTCCAAAGAAATGCAAAGAAGCTGAAATTCAAAATTAAGAAAAAGAAAACACATTTAACGCCTTTTACTCCCAAACTGGTGTAGCCAGAGGCACTGACTAAACAAATGCCCACGATGCTACAAATCGTAATTTAAGTATAAGAAGAAATAAGAAAATAATTTGATTACAAGACATTAATGATAATACGAACTTTTTTTTTACGACCGATACGTTATTTATCGCGTACGATGTATTAGTAAATAAAGCTGCCAAGTCAGTAATTGCTATAAATATCGAATGTTTTAGTAGCGTGATAATAAAACATTTACGTTCGCAGCGAGAGTTAGCGGTGCGCTGTGAGATTTCTTAGACGAGTTCCCGACTGTATTTTGTATTTAGACAGGTGCATTATAAACATGTCCGCTCTTCAATTTACAGAGAAAGTGACACGTCATTCGACTAATTACCATTTTGATACCTAACTTATTAGCTGCTTAACATCAGGCAGGCTGGTGGTCAAACGCTTGTACACTGTGTTTAAAAAAGTTTGTATTTTGTTGTAGGTATTCGTAGTTCTGGCTAGCCTTGCTCGAGTATTCCATTAGTGCGACGAGAATAATAATTATTAAAATAATGCACGTAATTTGAATACAAGTTTTCAGCGAAATATCGAATAATATAATGTCTTAGGTAAGGGTTAATTTATGTATAAATGCCACAAGGTTATCTCAAGTTTGCTAACCTTTTGTAAATTGACCTTATTTATGAATAAACAGTGGGAACGAATGTAAACAGACCAGAATTAAAAAGGCTTTGTTTGTAACCAACCGCTGAGTCACGGGCTACGAACACAAGTGACATATAGTCACGTCCGACTTCTCCTGTTACCGTCTTTTCGATACGTTCAAGTCACGAAACGTACCAGAAATAATATACTATAAATGTACACTTGCGAAAACATAACCACTTATGGACTGGAAACAACAATCTTTATCGACATCCTATACCGAAACGAAATGGAAAACAGAAATTCATTGAAACTATGACTAACTGAGGCCGATAATAAAAATGCAACGCCTGCTTAGAATTCTATGCGTTTCAGATTTGCCAAGCATTGTGTGTTGTGGCACGGCAAGTGGGTAGGACGGGTGCGTCGACCTGCGCCGGCCTGTCCCAGGGCCATCCACGCACTGCAGCGGCCCTATGCACTCCTAGTACATTACGTAATCTATTTACTACTCAACTATGCAAAATACCAACTAATGAACTAACTGGCTTCGGGCCGATTTAAGATACGAGGTGCGTTTGCATGCACTTATGTTGGTAGGTTAATACAAGAAAATAACTCGGCACAATATGAATGTGCGTAAAAACTTGACACCAATTTTCGTTGGACCTATTTGCACTGTAGCTACAAAACATAACTAACACAGTAAACACAATTAAGCAGCGTTAGAAGACACACGCAACCATTTCAACTAGGTTCAGCTGTACAATTCAGTTTGTCCGCGGCCTAATGACTTGGCAATTGAATTGATGGCCTAAGACCATCGCCGGGCTAAGAACCACGAGATCATCTATTGACGTCAATCGTTGAACAAAAGGGAAAACTTATTGAGCACCATTGTATTGGAAATCAATGGTGACGCCGCCGCTCAAGGGAAAAATCTATTTTCTCTGTGATAGTCATGTCTAATGTCATTGACCGACCTACATAGTCAACTATAACCACTGCAGCAGTGCAAAGACCGCTCGTAAAATGCACTTAAAACGCAATTATCTTGGCCGATAACGCGTATTGTGACGAAGGATTTACAACTGCAGTTATTGGTTTATCGATACAGAAGACGAAATCGCCTTGCTAGCAGTCAATGAGTTATTTTTAAACCAGCCGGCTAGATATTTGCTTGCAATAACATACGACTAATAATAATATAATGGACGAAAGTTTGCGAGACGACTGTGGGTATGCGTATTTAAACAAAAATAGAGAAGGTGAAGAGATAGATTATAACTTTAGACTTGTATCCTTTAGAAAGTAAATGTATATTTTGCTCATACATGAGAATTTAGAAATAAAACGTAGAGGTTTCAAAAACATTTCATATTTTGTCACGAAATGCAAAAAAAAAATACAAAACGAAAGACACTCATCCAAGAAAAACCTTGTAGGTTGCGACCAGTTCTGTCCTTTACATAATGAGTAGGTGTAATTTTACTAGAGCCAATATTAGCTGCAAGATAATATGCTTTAAATGGTCTATAAACACACAATATCGCAACAGAGCCGTACGAAAACTTCTAATTAACACGAATTATCACACTCTCAGTAGGCGGTAGTACAAACACAGATTACAGTGTGTGGGTAGCACAATATACATAAAATCAGACCAGATGATCCATTATTCTATGCGCCGGCGCACCGTAATGCACGAATAAATGTATCTCTAAAACAAATCTGTCCCGCTCCCTCTGTTCTGGAATCGACAAGGACAGACAAACCAGATACAGTTTTGGTTTTATTGTAACGCTTGTGAACACTTATGCGTTTATAAGCTTAGTTCCCCACTATTAACAGTTTGAGCGTAGGCGAAAAATAGGTACACTCACAGTCCAAGTAATGACTAGAGGTGTACTGATTGATGGACTCGGCTTACAAGACAGAGCGCCTAGATAGAAGTCCAAATGATGCAGTTTGTTTTCGGCTGAGTGGCTACGCCGTGGGCGCTGATTCTGTCCGCCTCAGTCGATATATTAGACAATAATAGTACTAAATAAGGCAGAGAGACATTCCATAATCGGACTATTTTGAATGACCTCAAGATTGATGACAAAAAATAAATCGATGTCACTACACGTAGCCGCGCTTTAATTCCATGATCGATTGTAAGATCTTGAAAGACTTGTACAATGTAAGAAGGATAGTTAGTTATTCAGTTCATGATTCTCGGAGAAGAAATCGTAAAGAATTAAATTAAAAACAAAGTAAATTTTGCTGCAAAGCGTAAATGAGTGTACTGTATGCATTCCAGTTCAACAGGGTCGAGAACATCGAAAATATTTTCCGCAACTGTTTGCCAACTTCACTAAATGGAAATTTATGGAGTTTTCAAGTCATAAAATGTTGAGTTACAAGAGTTACAACATCAGTACTGTAAGGGGCTACTCGTATCCAGCAAGCACCTCTCGATCGACGCGCGCGCATGTTTATCAAGATTGCATTCAACCATTTACTAAGTTATGGAAACCGGTACCTTGTCATACTCTTATATGGTTGGGTAGCTCGCTGTTCGATACTTGCGATACCCTTACAAAAAAATGTTAAATAAATCCCCGACATGCGAAATACGTAACCAGGTGGATAGTTCGCACGGCTGTTTCACCATTTAAGGCGAAGACGAAAGAACATGGAATCGTGTGTCGAAAGTCATACGAATCTATAGGTGCAAGAAACTTTGCGAATTAAGTGGCATTATACGTTGCATGAAGTTGTCAAATTGCGTTTAGCACAGACTTTAGGCCAGAAGAATGCAAAGAAACAAAAATTCTTTCAAATTATCAGATCATATTGATGTGTGATAACACAATGATCACATTCAGATCGAAGCGAGTGCGGCGTCCATGAAACAGCTCTATTGGCATGTTTTAATCACGACAATCCAATGAAGGAAAAACAGCACTAATCCACATAGGAAACCTTGGTCGAGGTTTCAGGTTACAGCCCGACCGCCGCCGCCGACGAAGCCGTGTCAGGTTTCTAGTTAGCTGGCCATAGACTCTTCAACTTCATCCGAAGTCCGGACTCGTGATTAGAAACCAGATCAAATTACAACATAATCTTTGCAACGTCCGAAATATTTCGTAATACATCACCATACGTTTAATGATACCACAAAAACAAGGTTCTAATTTTCATTGTTCCAAAGAAAAACAAAGAACTTGCGCTATTAAGTTTAGACTTAAAATGGTGTGGGTGCTGTTTGGCTTGAAGTTTGGAAAACAAGTTCGGTAGGACAATAAAGCTTTAACAGAGAAAAAACAACCAAAAACGACAGCTGGTCCATAAAAAGCAGAACCCAAATGGATAGTCGTTGTCAGAAGCACTCGCTATCTACCTGCGCATAATCTGAAAATCATATTACAAAGATAAGGGGTAAGCGTATAATCTTGTCTTCATATAAAGCGGAGGAGCCAGATCTCGAACCGGTCGGTGCAATCAATATGCTGGGCCCAGACAGCGGGACACCATAAATAGAAGAAATGCCCACTGATTTAATGATGGTGCCTCGAGAAAACGTGCCCAAGCTGTCAGTCTTGTCAATCAGTCTTGGGGATTTGCTGTTATCGTTTTGCCGAGCTCATTAGAGGGAACTGCTGAATAATACGATGAGCATGTCCAATTTGTTGCTTTAGCATCGTTTAGAAGCGAAATATCTTGTTCAGTTTTACCACAGAATGAATGGTGATATTTCGTGTAAACAGTTGTTGTGGAACATTTGAGTAATCTACTGGAACATAAAATTATAAAGATTCCCCCCCAGCTACAGCGGCGGTGTAGTGAGGCTCGTCACGCGATCCCGTGTTACCACCTCGGCTTATTCAACCCTTGCAAAGTTGATGACAATTCGGTGTCTCAGTATTTATTTATGGCTGCGATAACGCGAAGAATGTATCTATCAGGAATGTTTTACTGCTTTTGGTTGCAACGATGCTCTTCCCAGGCAACCTACCAAGAACTTGTACTGAGGCACTCGGTACGCGAACCAAGGCCAACTTGAGCTGGTGTCCGTTCCACTGTTGTGTGCGAGTGTATCCTGTACTCGTAAATTAAGACCGCTTATCGGAATTATTTCGCATATCGCTTGTTTTGCACGAATACAAGCGACATTTTCAGTAACAATGTATCGTTGCTATATTCCGATGTAGATTCTGAAATTCGTAATGGTATGATAAAATATTATAGCAAATGTGAGGCACCGAATATTGTATTAAAGAGCACAATGATTGCACAGTTCAGCGCGCTTTCAGACAATGCCAGGGGAGCCGATATCACAATGGCCGAGTCGACTAACACGAGCAACGGATTAAAGCTATCTATCTAATTAAAACTTCAATAAAGGAGGGACAATATTTGTGTGAAAACCTGTTTGCTGGCTAAATCCTAAACTGGCTGGACACGAATAACTCGACGGAGTAATAGCGCTTGCAATAATTTTAATGAATTTGTATGAAGCAACTAAGTATGCCCAATTCAACACGCTAGCACGCAATGTATATTCAACGATTAAAACAGACATCAACTAACACGACGTCCATTGCTTATTTTGTATACATAAAACAATCGTATCAACATCTCGTGCTGGTTTTAAAAATAGAAAAAAGTATTTCTAGTTGTATGTATTTCTTACTGCCACAAGTGACTTGGGAGACGCCACGAGTCCAAATTCTCTGTGAAGCATCCCTCTATGAATAGGGGACGTTAGCTTGTAACATATTTTCTACGATATGACTAAGATATTTTATTATGACGGGCTTTAGTTACCTTTCCCGGTTAGTTAACTTGTTTACGCGGTAGTCCGCTTTATTGACGTTTACTGTACAACATTACCAGTATAAAATATAATACAGATCATAAAACAAACACAAAAAAAGAAAACAATAACTTCAAATTCGAGCAAATCGCAAGAGCAGTTAATCAATCAGCTTCAATTTACAAACGTCATTATTAACTGCAATTTAAGTCTGTGGCCAGTTGTAAGAGTCTGCAACAAACATGATACAGAAATAGCTCTCTGGCCCCACAGAAGGGGAATGACCGTACTATGACATACAACAGGCACAAGGTCCCAGCCGAGCCGATTACGATACTGTGCGTTCTGTTCTATGCAAATGCATATAACGCTTTTCCGTGGCTCGGGTGCTAATAAGGTAATTTATAGCGACTAGGCTCACTTGAGGTGTAAACTGTAATAAAACATCCCATTGAACGGCCGCCATGTTTGGGCAAACGCTACAAAAAACAATGAATAACGAATGTTTGCAACGTAACGTGGGCAGTATAATGGCAAGTGCCTATCATCGAGGTGACAGAGATTGAGCGATATTCTTGAAAGGTCAAGTATGTATGTACGTATTTATCATTTGCAGCAATTTCATTGTGCGCGAGCGACGTTTTAATGCTTCAGATAGACTCCGTGCAAACGTATCAAATGTATATTTTTACTGTTCGTTGTCAGACGGAGCGCCTCTTTAAAAACACCTGTCCATTTCGCCCGAGCGACACCTTCTACGCTAAAACAACGTTTATATATTTTTTATTTCTAAAAAAGGCCAGTTTAACGTGTACTTAGTATCTACAAATGTATCCACGTCGCCGGCCGCCGGCGCCTCCGCGACAGGTTTTTATCGCAAAAACTGTCAGACTCTTGTGTTTTTTATAGCTCCGCAAACAAAAGTAAACTTTCACCTCTGCGAAAACATTTTCTACAGTGAAAACATATATAAATTTTCTGCCCTCGCCGCGCCGCCGCCGCCGTTCCAAGTGCTAATGTGAATTTGTACCTGAGTCGGGGGTGAATGCGTATAATATATTGCAGACATTCTCACTTACCTTTATTTGATACGAATTGACTTTGTGCTTGGGAAGGAGGTTGAATGTAGAAAAGTCCAGTCTTCTTGAGAAAATTCCGTTGGCACCGGCACCAGCCCTGAAACGAAGGAAAAAAGGCTCTTAGCTTTTTTTTTTGAAGCATAAAACGATTAATCATCAATTTCAAGGGCAGCGTTGTTAATGGAGCGCTTAGCCGGCCGGCCGGTCTCGTTGCTCCGAGATTAAGAACGATTGTCAACTCAGCCTGAACAAACAGACGTGTGGCCGACGAAAAAATAACAGTGTGATTTGTACGTTTAAAACGTAAAAGAATAAACTCGCTTCTTTTTGTTTTTTTCTCAGTGAGCGATCCACATTACGCGTGCCGATATTAAAATGTGTAAGACATATAATTTACAGTCATAAAAATGTAATATAACGACGAGCAACGAAAACAAATACCGAGGTCATCCAAACATAATAATGAATTATGGCGACCAACACAACAAAAGCTCGCGACAACAAAAAGCACAACGCAAAAATATTTAAAATACAACATTCATAAAGCTCAACCGCAAGATACCATCTATGCGAGACCTTGGTTTCCGCGGCGTGTACGACCGAAAAAAAAAACACATCTCTAAATTGCACTCGATTCCGCCTGTTCTTGTTGTGGTCGAAAAATGTTCTATACGTAATCTGACACAGACAAAAGATGTTGGAAGTAGTACGTGCTTGCCGGAGCGTGACTTAATACCTAGTACATTTTTTTTTTCATTGCCAAGCAAGGCCAAGGCCACGAGAATTAGATATACCTACCTACCAGCGCCGCCCGCCACAGCCGCGCCGCGTGGTTTGGAGCGAGTAAACATTTATATATATTTGCACAGTCTCGAGACTGCCAAAAGGATTTACGAAAAAAAAAACAACACTTCGATAATACTATTTGATCGAATAGCGTCTTATATTATCGATATTCTAAGCATTAAAGATTTCGTGTGTGCATTGGTTTTTTTTAATGTTTTGCTGTTATGTCAGGCTTTATGTTCGGACGTTAATTATAGTTACTTAAATATTATTTCTTTAAACGGCCTAAGGCCTCTTTTAGGGACACACGGTGCGTTGTCAGGGTCGTCTAATTGGCCATCAATAGCGATGACTTCTGTATGAACCGCGCAATGCACCGCGTCTTCCTAAAAAGAGGCCTTAAGGTAAAATGTGACAAAGTACGTTAGTTCCCTATGGATAACTTAGCATAAACATAAAAGGCTATAAAACTTGATTATCTATAAGACGCTAAACATATTATCGTATTGTTATGAAAATGAAACAAGTTCTTCGTAAAGATATCGATAAGAAGAAATTACTACTTTAGAGATTACATAATCAAATATCTTAACACAAAATGGTCAGTAGAGATAACACTTAGAATATTTTAACATACACAGTCTACATACATTTACAATGCTGCTATCAGGAATATGTTCCACCCACAGAAGTTCAAATAAGTAAACGCTGAGGTAAGTGTATCTACTTGCCTCCTCACCCTAAATAAAAAGGCATATTTGCAGTATGACTACGTTAAGATAAGTTTTATGTAACACTAGTAGGTAATTAAATATTTTTGTCCGTTAAGATGTTACATAGTATAATTTCGTGAGGAAAGGTGGCGTGAAAAGTACTCGAAAGCGGAGGTCATGTATGATAAGATGTATGAATATAGATGAAGCGAAAGGGGTATGTCAGGCCCGTGACAAATGGAGATCTGTAGTCTCTGCCTACCCCTGTGGGAGACAGGCGTGAAGTGTATGTGTGTATATATGTATAGTATAATTATTATATCAAAGTCGTCTGTCCCTAAGTTTAGATCTTTAAAACTACGCAACGGATTTTGATACTGTTTTCTTTATTAGGGTATGTGGAATACATGCATATGATAGCAGAGAAACACTGTTAATAATTTCGGTATACAGGCAGGCTAGTTTATGAATAAAGTAAAGCTTAACCCTTAACTGTAGTTGTGGAAAATACTTACACTTCTATAGTCGTGGGTCCCATGGACCCATGTATGTTTGGTGAGTCTTAAATTTAAAATATGACGGTTATAAATGTATTATTATAATGAATCTATTACTGTACTTAATTAACTTTATATATTTATTTTAATCAAGCATAGGAACCCACTAATTTAATGATAATTCGTATCTTAAAAAATACAGCCATTTTATCTTAGCTACTTACAAAAATAATAAAAAAATAATAAAATAACATAAAAATTGAAAAAACAAAAAACATATCTTCTTAAATAGACTATATTTTCTTTTTAAATCAATGAAAAATAAACAATATACAATAGGAAAAAAAATGACACATTATGATGACACAGGCAAGAATTGCTAATGATTTTTCCACAAGTTATACATATTGGCTGCTTGCATTTCATGCACAAGTGTACAGTCTTCGCTCTTTTCCCAGGCAAACAGAACGTACACCTCTTTATTTTTTTCCTGGCTAGTGTATCTGCATTAGTATCCGTTTCTGTGCTGCTTGATGTCATAGGAAGCTTGAGAATACCTGCAATGTTCGTTCTAAGTTGCATGGGTGTAGCATCTTTGGTTACAGCATCTGATTTTCATGTATGGTTCACATAAAAATTTTGCAAGACCTTTCATGAACATAATACGTGTCATTTTAGATGCTTTTTCATGACTCTGTTGGATAAATGTAAGCATTCAATGCATTCATGTCTAATACGTATATATAGTCGTGGGTCCAATGGACCCACGTGAGAGTCAATACACACCTAAAAAGTAGCGCGCCAAACACGCCTGTCTCACAGCATACGCTCCGGCGAACTGTCGGAAGGTACTGGGAAGCGGGAGGGGCTAAGACTTTTGGCGCCGAGTTTACAACGTTTTGAAAATTTGACCTGGGTCCATTGGACCCACGACTACAGTTAAGGGTTAATTATACTTTTGCACAATCCAGGATTCTTACCGAAAATTTTCCGAAATTTTTCGTCGTCACAAGAAGAAAGTAGTAAGCATGTAGCTACCTACATATATATGTTTTTGTTTCAATACAAAATAGACGACTTTCTGCCTCGGGAGATGACATTTTATATGGAGATGATTTTTTTTTGCATTTCCCCGAATAGTCCTCATAGTTAAAGTTATTCATATCGACGAACCAACAATGTTTCTAAGATCATTGCTCGGGGTCTTTTTACACTCAGCATTAGTTCTACCTACCCCAACATAGTCTACGGACGTTAGTTTATGTATGTATGACAAGATATACGAGTGAAAGCAGCAAATCCCAACACTCTAGTACTAAATTGTACCAGAGCGCGAGCGGCAGCTTGTAAGGTACAACTATAATTTTCAATCAACAAGACATAATGAACTAGTGTTTCATGAAAATCTTTAAGAACCGGAGCTCAGTAAATTGTTCTAAAACAAGTATGGGTAGACCTCTATGGACCGTATTCGAAAACAATAATCCTGTACAAGTGTCAATAGCTTGTCTCTTTTACACGAACAGCATTAGAAAAGGACAAAGGTTCGTTGATAAGAGGGATGGGAAGATAAGACCAGTTTTTGAAACTGCTAAAACGCAGATCTAACCAATTAAGGTTTGTCTCGCTCTAATCGCGTCGACTAAATAATTCGAGTACTGGCTCGGTACCATGAATTATGTACTTTTGGACCAAAACTGCCACTTTTACTACTAATATAACAGTTCGGATCCAGATTTACCCTGATACGCAGTAAGGGACAGAAGATACATACTCTTACTCTTTCACTCATGCATGTTTTTCGTATCGTCTCGTTTTATTGTAAACGTCAGTCCTAAACTGACATGTCTAGTCGTTTTTGGTCTGAGCTAATTGTGTTTGGTCTGTGGTTTTAGAATAGGGTCCTGCGTCTATGTGAGCGCGTTCACAGTGGACTGGACCCTTATTGTGATATGAAAGTCTGTCTATTTACCACCAAACTGTATGGAAAATTATGTACTTTTGGATCCAAACTGTCACTTTTACTACTAATACGACAGTTCGTATCCAGTTTTACCCTGATACGCAGTAAGGGACAGAAGATACATACTCTTACTCTTTCACTCATGCATGTTATTCGTATCGTTGCCTGGTTTTATTGTAAATGTCTAGTTGTTTTTGGTCTGAGCTAATTATCTTTGGTCTGTGGTTTTAGAATAGGGTCCTGCGTCTATGTGAGCGCGTTCACAGTGGACTGGACCCTTATTGTGATATGAAAGTAGACGGTGGCGGGCGGCGGGATCGGACCGGTTTCCCACTTTCCCATACACCCACGACGCGACGCTCTACACCCGCGCTCTTTTAGAAATCATAGTGGCTTGGCGATGATGAACTTCTCTTCGGAGCCGGCTACTTTAGAAACTTCATGCAGGCTTCGAGTGTGTTTTGGGTAAACAATTTAACAGAGAGCCTCGGTAAACATGGTGGAGAGGAGATACGACAGTGACAACTATCCGGCAAAAAAATCAAAGTAGGTGTAATGTACACACATCAAAAGTGTCTAGTGATCAAGTACATTTTAGAAGATTGCAATCATGAATATATTTTACAAAAACTGAATTCATTCATAATTTATTCAAAATGTGGTGATAAGTCATTGATACAGACATGGGAATTAGGTAGGAGACCAATCCAGAAGATTAGATTGTGAGCTAAAAATGTTCTTGATCCCTAGACACTTTTGATGTGTGTAATTAAGATAGATTTCACGATTACTTAATACTTTTTGACTACGAGTATATTTCTAACAATATTACGACCAGCCCCGAGGGCACTCTGTTGAGTTGTTTGCCTATCGCTACATCTATACTAATACATATTATAAAGAGGAAGTACTAATTGTATGCACGGATGTTCCTAACGAAGAAACTCAAAAACTACGGATGGATTTCGATAATTCCTTCACCATTAGAATGCTACGTTATCCCTGAGTAACATAGACTTTTATTTTATCCCGAAATATACAAGGAAACGAAAAAAAAACTGCGCGGCACTGTAGGTAACTTATAATTTTCTAAATATTATGCTTTAATATTATTATAAAAAGCAGGAAGGAATGACTGAGGTTAACAAAATTTTATGTGTATATAATTTTTTGTGACAACCTTAAAATATACACAGAAATAAATGGGACTACACAATGTCCACGATTCACTCAAATACGGTAATAGATAAAGAGTAGAAGCAGTAATTTACCTATTTTGGAATTTGACAAAAGTTTTTGTCAGCTGCCAGAACTCAAGTTCATTTTGAAAAAAGAATATGACGTTTCCGGTTGCGTTTACGAATGTTAGAATCTTATTTTCCTGTTTTTATAAAAGTTATAATTTTTCCATACGGCCTTGTCCAAGACAAGCCAATTGACAATTTCGGTTCGTATAATGATACATTTTGTATATTAATACAAGTCGTGTGCATAATGCACAGCAAAACTTATTGATATCATAATATTTAAAAACCACAAAAATATATTGTTTACTCCTGAAAACCGGTATTAATTTTATTGACAAATCTTTACCATTTGCAATATTGACGCATTTCATTATTAAATTTTATCGGACGAAATCTATATTTTATTGAGCGCAAGCCAGTTTATTCGCGATCGATCGACGTTCGTAAACGAAAATCAGTGAAGACGCACAAGCCGAATTCAAGGTTACCCGGCCTTATATGTCAACTTGCTTTTAAAAATAGAAGACGATAAGGCGCGCGAAAGCAAAGGCTCCGTGAAGCGAAATAACAAAACCCACGACACAGAATACAACCTCCTTTTAGGAACAGACTTTATTCGTGACGCGAATTTTAAACGTAGAACGTTCCGGTACTGGCTGGAAATAATTGAAGTAGACCTATATTTTGTCGTAAATATTAGTGAAGAGATTTCTTTTAAAAAAAATCAACAATAGCGAGTCCTAAATCGAACGATCATTGAATCATAGTTTGATTCATCTCTTTCGTTTCCCAATATCTTTGACAGATTGATTTTTTTAGAATATTCCTCATTAAAAATTTAAAAAAACCTGTTTTCTGTTTCTGAGTGAATACGGCGCAGAAAGTTTAGAGTAGCATTCTCAGCTAGGACAAAACATGACCTATACCTATAGTAAACGTGCCTATAATGTTATACGTAATAATTTATGTAGATTATTATTTCCTATTTAACCAGATATCGACATTAATTAATAATCAACTAGGAATTAATCACATATATTACTAGTATTAAATGAGTCAATTAATAATTTATTCTTAATCCCTTTATTTTTCACTTTGCGTTTTTTTTTCCTACTTATACACAATACCGTTAAATAACTCACGTGTTTATACATTGAGAACGTGTCAGTTTTTTTTTTGGCCAAACTATTCCACACGAATTCATTCGAATATATTAAAATTAATCTAAATAAATTATTAATTCACTGCGAACATTTGCAACGTTCTCTTTGAACAAAGAGTTAATGGTTGTATTGAATTTCTTTAATTTATTTTTTATTTTGACTACACTCGAGTGCTGTTTTCTGTTACGCTGTAAGTACATAATGTACAGAATAATGACGAAAACACACTATAGAGGATAATTACTACAGAAAGAAATACATACATCGTTTTATACTGAAAAGCCGTGTGGTGACGGCAAATAGAATACCTGGTGTCCCCATTCTAGGCCAACTTTTCCCATCGTGTGGGTCGTAAGAGGCGACATAGGGAGCTCTCCAGAGAACGAGAAACAGCACTCTCTGTGAGTTAAACCACAACACCACTGCGATCGCCAACCCGCCTGCCAAGCGTGGCGATTATTGCCATTTCTTACCAAAAGATCATGGAAATCTTTGGGGAGGCCCTCGTCCAGCAGTGAACGTTATGTGGCTAATGATGATTAAAATATATAAATTTGGAATATACGAAAGATTGAGGCTAGGATTCCAATATAGATATCAAGCAGTTCGAAAACTCTCACACGCGCTAGCTGCCCCAAGCCACTAATTGTATACTTTACACAAAAAGTAATTTACCATTTAAAATTAATCCCTATATAACTGAGAAGAGGGTTGAAATTCAACTGTGACTGACTGACTTTGCCCGTGCTTTGTTTTTCATAATTGACCTCTTTATGGCTTTATTGCGGAACATCCATCCAACTTCCTCCAAAAGATTAGTATCCCATAAAGTGATTTGCATAAAAAAAACATTTAGTTTTATTTTTTTTTATAAACACGTAGCCGTTAATTAAAAAAATACACGAGCGTGGGTAACACATGAATATGCCTAAATATGACTATTATTATTTATATGCCTATGTTTTGTTGTGTAAATCATAGTGAAATTACTGTAGGCCTATAATTGCATATACGGATTTATTGCCGCAAACGAAAATGGCCATCATTTTATTTTTTCTTAATTTGACCTTAAGAGCTAAGCCAATCATCCTTTCGTTTAGATAAACATACCTAGTACTATTCATGTAATTTAATGTAATTGTTAAGTGCCGTACAGCTAGGTAACTAACGTGAAGTAATTAATTTCTAAGTCGTAATTCGATATGTAGTAAAATTAATAACTGCTGGCTAAAGTATTGAGTTAAATATTATTACATTTCTATATAAATTAATACAATCGCTGAAATGTTTGTAGAAGCATGTCTTCTTAACGACACCTAATTAGGTATCTCTTGGTTTTGTATAAGCACTCAACTTCTAAACAATTTCCTTTGTCAAAATATGTGTACCATTACGACATTTTAGTGGTCTATCACCCATTTTTACCACATTTACAAATACCGTGTTGTTCTTTGAACTTAAATTATCTATACTAATATTAAAAAGCCGAAAAGTGTGTTTGTTTGAACGCGCTAATCTCAGGAACTACTGTTATGAATTGAAAAATTCCTTTTGTGTTGAATAGATCATTTATTGAAGAAGGCTTTAGGCTATATAACATTATTAATATTATCCCCAAATTCCCACGGAAGTGAAAAAATGCGAGTAACACCGCGCGGTACAGCTAGTAATTTTTATAATTCTGAAATATGTAACATAAAAGGAGATCTAAGGAATATTAGGGAAGCGAAAGCGATAATTGAGCGATGAATTAGCCTCTTACCTTCTTATGATTTGACCATACGAGATACTATCACCAAACCTGCCATTATTGTTTTCACAAACGGCAGGTTACGATCCAATTGAGTCTTCACAACTATTATATTGATGGCTTCGAATTACGCTAGTTTAGTTCTATAGCTGGTGTAATTCATTCTTACCTATCCATGTAAGGCAAAGAACAAAAAACATTAGACGATACGTTTTGATCACAGCTTTGCCACAGTCATGATTGTGATTGACGGAATTCCTATCGTCTAATATAGTGAATGATGTTTGAATTAGTATTAGTAGTAATTGCATAAATCATGACTGATGGAATTGAATGACGCTTGCATGAGCTTCTAATGTCTGCCTATGAAACCATATCAATACATAGTATTAAAACAAAATCACCTCACTCTGTCTGCCTCTATGTATGATTCTCGATTATGACTATTATGATTTTGTAGGAAGTCTAGAATTCTTTTTTCTTTATTGATTTATGAACAAGCGTTTGACCACCATCCTGCCTGATTCAGGGATGTTAACCACGATGGAGCACATTTATACAATACGTCTTATATGTATAATACATGAAAATAATAGCGGGAAAACACTGTTAATAATGTATCTACAAATTGGCAAAACATCTTTGTTGATACACAAAATGACCCTTTTTGTTTCACAATCCTGGTGCGCTTATGAGCCTTGTTCTGACTACCTTATGACGGAAAAAATGACGTGAATAATGACGTGTTTTCTATTTGTAAAAAAGAAAGAAGATATACTTAACGCATATCGACAAAAAGGATAAGGTACTTACATAAGGTTTACTTACCTCACCGTAAATGATTTAATTTTATTCATTCCCAATTTTCTATTCTCTAAAATGCCTGATTGTATCCGCCATTATATTAAAAACCGTATACAAAGCCCTACCGTGAAATCGATTTACCGCGATTATTTATCTCGTAAAACCTCACCAACAATGATTGCTGTCGAAAAAAACTTCAAATGCGATACTTCTTCGTTCACGCATAATAAGCATATAACTGAATTGATGGCTTCGTAACGGCATTTCACTAGAGCTTGGGCGCCATACACGTGTCTAGGAAGACGAACTCCAAGAAACAAGCAAATGGTCACTTTGAAATAAAACTAGCAACAATATTTCGAACAGAAAACGCATTTTCATCACCATTTTGACATAGAACGTCCTCTGAAGAAAATTACTCATAACATAAGAAAAAATACAAAGGAATAAAAGAAAATACAACTTGACTTAGGCAACACCAGTGTCCACTTCAACAAAGGTAGTAAAACACAATATAAAACAAATTAATCTCAAAGATGAAGACGTTAAAGTTCAAAATTGTTTATCGACACTTGAAACCGTTGCGAGAGCATTGCGGTTGTACTTTAAAGACCCTTTGTTCTTCCGAAACTACAATAGCAACTTAACCCACCAAGCAAACCATACATAAAAATCAAATTTTATACGGAAGATAAACTTTCTAAAACAAAAAAAAAAATAGAACAAAATTACACCGTAGACGCGTAACAAAAATGTTGCACAACCTAAAGTCAAGCAAGAATTTAATTGGTAAATTGTTGGTTGAAAGATTTAGACGGCCCCGAATAAATGGGCAATAAAAATAATTAGGCTATTACAGAAAATTGTGCGCAGGCGTGGCCTGGTCGGTACTGACTACTGACACACCATCCATACCTATTAACATAGAATACACGTGTCACAGACTCTTTTGAGACGAAAAAGAATGACTCAATACATGTAAATAATATATTATACATATTATTTACATGTATTGAGGGGGTGAATAGGTACCTACTGAACAAGTGTGCTCCATCGTAGACCACATCGCTGATTAACATCAGGCAGGATGGTGGTCAAACGCTTGTTCATAGTGATTAAAAAAAAATGAAAATATTAATAATCATCATCATCAGCCCATATTTATTAAATGTTTAAAACGGGTATTATAGCGCGAAGATTAACCAAAGGGTCCAAAGGTAAGCATTCAGCTTCCTTCGTTGTTCAGCTTACAACACCATGTCAGTGCGCGTTTCCTTAAAAAATGATTCAGCCCATATTTGTCCACTGCTGGATATCGGCCTCTCCAATTGCACGCCACTGTGATCTGTTTTCGGCTTCTCGCGTCCAGCTTCTGTCAGCCTTCTTGCGCATATCATCAGTCCACCTTGCCTGAGGGCTTCCAACATCCTCCGTCTGCCGAGACGCGGTCTCCACTCGAGAACTCGTTTGTTCCAACGCTCATCGGTTCTACGGCTAATATGGTCGGTAATATGTTGGTTCTCTGTCGGATAAGGTTAATTGAACGGTTACTTAATACTTGCGACTACACTTCGATATATTACTTGGAAGCACTCTCTGTTAAATTGTTTGCGTGTTTTTGGGGTTATTACGGTAAGTTAATACGAAGCAATCAAATGTCTCTAAGATATGACTCACAATAAAACAATATTATTACGGGAATCGGTAGAATGATGCCACTAACTAGTCAACCCTTTGTTTCACGAATAATGGACGCACGGTGTCTTCTACAATGGGCAGTTATTCATGACGTTTCTTTGACTGATTTTGGTACCTAATTCTGTAATGTCATATTCTGTATGGAGATTGTGACATTAATGACGGTACGAGAAATCAAACCGAGGAAAATTCCTCTTACTTAACACTTTCGGTGACAGTAACCGGCTGTAGATGCGGTAATAATAAAACTTCCTTTGTGTCTTGTTTACTGCCTTTGAATGTGTTAACAGCCTGTTCTTTGTTACTTTCTCTGACGACTTACTAAATGTCAGACTGTCAAGTAAATACATATAGGTACGCCACGACCATTTCCCAGAGTGGTAGGCAGATATCATGGATCTCCAGTTGTCACAATCCTGGAATATCTGTATCGCCTCTTCAACGTCACATCTATTGCTGTACAATTCTCGTATTTTCGTCGATACTAAAAAAGTCTCAACTTAGTCCAAACTCTCTTGTTACTATCGTTCTCGTGTTACTGTCGAATTTCAATAGTACGTCAAACGGCTCGGAAGCGTCAAAGCGTATTCTCGTAAACAAACAAACTAAAATTCCTCTTCTCAAACAAACGGTATTCTGGCAATTTTTGAACTCGACTGAACTAGAGCGTAAGCTAAACCAAAACGTAATCGTGATCGAGCAAAAATACGAGAATTGCACTACTGAAGTAAATTCTCAAAGTTAATGACAACCAGTCAAATAGAAACATTTTAAAAGCTGATGAATGTGTATAGTTCTACCGGTCAACATCATTAGTAGAGGCTTGGAGCAGCTTTCCGTTGCTGTTGATCATAAAGCCCTAGTGCAGTGCGAGTATGGGCCGTTCCATCAGCATAATGACAAGCTCGGACGAGCCGAATGGATGGCGGCAACACCCATTGTATGTTAAACGTGATAAGCCCATGAATTTCGACACACCCTGTTCAACGAACAATGACGGCCATTTGTTTGTATGAGATGACACCGATATGTATGAAATTATAAATTGTGGGAGTGATCTAGGATCTCTTTATTACTTTTTATTTTCTTTTAATTTTTTTTTCAACACTTTGCGACAAGACGTCGACGTGATAACTCTTCGATAAAAGTATTTTTTTAATCCGTGTCAAAATAAAACATGCACGTTTTTAAAAAGATATTTTAATCGCTCACCCACTTACAGAGATATTGAAGCCAAAGATATTTTTAGAATGAAACCCTTTCCAAAGCGGAGCAAGATTAAATCATAAATTTAGTGAATTCGTGTGTTTCAAAACGAAAATACTCGTAATTTCGGCAGTCGGTGGTCTTTTTTTTCTCGTACAGATGCGCAAGCGCATTCATTCAACTGTTAATTGTTATTACAAACATATGATGAATATTGTATCCGCAGAGTAACAGACGACGAAAAACACGCTCCCACGCAGTTTTGATAAACATATTATTGGCTTTGGCAATGACATTCGTGTAGGTTATTTTGGCGCCACGGCGCGTTACGATATAAAATAGTTACGAGACTGTTTTGACGAGATCCTCCTTAGAAAAAACTTGTCTAAGTAGTTTTGTTCCAAGAAGTTCCATCGTCAGTTCGTTTTAAAAACAAAAAAGTAAGAGTTTCCTTCAGAAAGTTACTGTTAGAAACTTCTAGTTTTTGTTAATTATTCCTACACTGACCACAGTTTAACCATGAAGGTTACACACAGTTTATGTAAATTCGAAAAAAAAAACGTAAAAAAAGTCAATATGACCTACCTAAGTACAATGAGCACGTGTATAATCCCATACAATATAGCAATCACGTCGTGTTTCGATGTCCCTTTGTTTGTCAGATAATTCGCGGAATAAAAAGACCCTACGGTAAAATAAAACAATAGTAAGTAAGTAGGTACACACATGGCTACTATTAAGTAACTGCCTAGTTTAAGTTGATCATCATTCATATACCGTTTGACCGCAGTTGTAATGTGTATGGTGATGAATTTAAATATTTTTTAACTTTGAATAGTTTGTACTACATACTGTCTCGACAGTTAGTCGCTAAGCCAAATTGGGCGGCTTGAAAACATCTTGACTGTTGAGCTGGCCACTTGCAAGTTGACACATGACTTTAAGGTGCTGATAAGCTTGAACATTCACTTGTTATGCGTATCACACGAAAAAAAAATGTATGTTCTGTTTGACAAATAAAATAATGGCAAATGCTCGATATTCTGTTACCTACACGTGAGCTAACTGAAAATACTGTTCGTAGCAGAGGTCTGGGGGTTGGATGAGCGTCGGTATCCGGACTCACACAAAGCAAATCAATAAGGAATAACTTTAAAGAAATTATGCGTGATTATACATAAAAATACGCAGCCAATTGAGTACCACCTCCACCAGTAAAATTTTACAGATTTGTAGTCTTTTCATGGATGCCATTGACGGAACTGAACCAAATTGAAATGTTGTCGACATAGGAAACACCAGTTTTCAAACAAAAAAAGAATCATTCAAATCGCTTCACTTAGTCAAAAATAGAGGTAACAAACTTCTCGTCTTATTTTCAAATCTGTTAAAAACAAATGAAACGTTATGTTTGACAAATACATATAAAAACGGCGAATGCTCGATGTTCTGTTACAAATGAATGCACAAGTCTACCAACACCTTTACGGTTCTTCGTAGAGGTTTAAGGTTTGGACGAGCATCGCCCGGGTAGTTAACAGTCACACAAAGAAAATCGATAAAGAAAAAGCGAGTGGGGTAACCGGGATAAACGACAATCTCAAGAAATTGTACTACACTAGTAGGCGCCTCGCTATTTCATTCGTGTTTCAGTATAATTTCTATTCAAAACCACCAAGTTTTAGAATCAAAACTCCAAAATTACTTAACGTTTTTATTTTTCGTCTTTTCAGGGATGGATTTTGAATATTTTTCTTTATCTCATGTAAAGACCATAGAAGAAACCCTTGAGCAAAATTTCAGCTTTCCAGGGTCAAGGGTTTTGGCTAGGCAATGATGAGTCAGTGATTAATCAGTCAGGACTTTGATATTTATATATACAGATTAACTTGGGTACTTGGTTTAAGGTTTAAAAAAAGGTCGACAAATCGGTAGTCAACATTCTATAGATAGTATTAATATGACCAACTTTTTTTAAGAATTACAATACGTACGTTGATCAGATAATTATAGAAAAAAATAGACAGCAAAAAGTCGGCCTTGGGCGATCGACTTAAGACAGATATAAGCGCAAAATACTGGAGGTAATTTTAAACTAGTTTCAGTGCCCCTGCGGTGTTACCCGTAGTTTATCGCGTTTCCGTGGGAAGTTTAGGATAAAAAAACAGCCTTTGTACTATCCGATGTATACGCTATATTATTCAAAAGTTTCACCAAAATCCGTTCAATAGTTTGCGCGTGAAAAGGTAACAAACATCTTAACAGACTTTCGCATTTATGATATTAGTAGTATTGATAATGAGTGGATAAGATGTGGCACATCCATCCAGTCTATTGTTTAATTCGACGTAACAATTTGACAGTTCCTATGCGTACAATAATTATACTTTATTCCTATGTAAACTAAACTGAAAATTGAATACAATCAATTAAATATCTTCATCTCGTAAAATAAACTCTAACTTGATTGCAGCAGAGTACAAAATTGTGTGTATGTGAACTGTCCATTTGTACCGTCGTCGATTTAAAAATAGATTCTATCTCTACTCTTCTATTATTTACTAAATACATTACGTAACGTTCTACATAATATACATATTATCAGAGGCATATTTTTTTTTACACAGTGAACAAGCTTTCCACCATCCTACCTGATGTTAAGCAGCGATGTGGTCACTCATTCATTAGGTACTACCTATTTGCACCGCGCAAGACCATACATAAATAATGCATTAGACGATTATAGCACAAACAGAAGTAATAATAGCATGAATAAATACTATTGAACATATTGACAGATAGAATATTCAAAGTAATCATTGTTGGCATAGGAGACAGGAATCACACTTCAATAAAGAGATAATAATACGTCTCAGTACAGAATTGCATGAAAAATGTTGTTTATTTTTAATTAGCAGTTGTATTTAATAAGACTATACAAGTGATATAACAATGCTCGCTTTTAATTATGGATTAATGAGTAATCAAATGTTGTGCAGGCTTAGCACGCGCGTCAAGAGACACGACATAGCACAAATACGCAATGTGATTGTCGCGCTGCTATGTCACACAGCGTGGTAGTTTGTTTCAACCAATCGCAGTGGCTGGTATGTCTTGTCATTTCTTTCTTAGAGCGTTAGAGCGTTAATAGATAAGGGGCTGATGATCCTACGCAAAATGTCAGTTTAGTTAATTTAGACCTAGTCGCGATGTCGCATCCAATAGAGTTAGGATCAAAAGGTTGTAGGTTCGAGCACTATTGCTCGTGTGTCACGTGTATAAACATGTGTGCACTTAGTAACATTTCAAAGCTATAGCTTAGTATTCTCTCAAAATTACGATAGTTACTTTGATTTAAGACCTATTTCATAGTAGTACGGGATCTAGAATACAAAATTCTCTATTCCCTACTACCTATTTCACTTCCAGGTATCGGTGATAAAACCTCCCTTTGTACAAAGTAAATGTACCCCTTAATGGGGTACAACTTACACCGCGTATTGGATGAAATAAATGTACTACCATTCATTTCACATCCCACGCAAACACGGTAGGTATGTTTTGTTACTTTATCAATTACAATTCGATGCAACGAGGAAACAACTCGTATAACTGAATATACTAAATAAATATTTCGTCACAAAACCAGATACGTCACTTCACAACAGCGTGAACATTTTTGTGGTAACAAAAGCAGCGAAATTTCATCTCTAATGACTATTTTACAGTCGACTGTCAGTGGGAATATAAATAACTCGAGTTAAGGTAGGTCAGTTCACTGTAACCTTTTATAGAAATAGATGAACGAACGCTTACATGTTAGGTATAGCTAGTAGTTGGTAACTCTCCAACATTTTGTTGTGTGAAACGTAAATAAAACCCTTTGCGACGAATAGACAAACGAAATGGGACAAGTAACGTAGGTAACATGAATCGTTTCACTAGAAATGTAACTAAATATGAGCGCAGTTAGGATAGGTCAGTAGACATCACTCTACTGACTAACAATAGTGTTATGGTTAGGTAGTTAGTGAAGCCGGCACTTGCCTACATTGTATACGCTTCCATTTTCCGATAACAAACTGCGCAGTAGCATAATTATTACGGAAACATAATAATAAAGTTATTTTTAAATCACTGTTAATACACCGGGCTCGGTGTAAACATTTTGCTCATTTGGTTATGCACTATGTTTTTAATTTATTTTCCAATTGTAACTTAACTAAATAGATACCTACGAAGAAACTTTCGCTTGTAAAATAGCCTAGAGTCACTTTCTTAAACATTCTATGTGACACCTTCTCGACTGAAGTATATACATACTTGGAAATCTAACGTAAGCACACACTATCTAACTATTTCATCGCATCGAATGACGCGAGATCGAAAAATGTTTGGTCGACAATGGCCCGCTTCGTGCCTGTTAGCTAACGCATCTGCAGGCATTTAACACTCATTGATCCGAATTAACTTTGTTATCATCTTACCGTACATCTACTAGTAGGTACTTCGAAGTCCAAACTGACATTCACGCGATCTTGTCGGTAAAATGGCACGAAATCGATGTGAATGCGGGCGCGCCGCCACCGCCGCCCAGTTTAGTTTATTACTCCTAGAAGTACGTATTACTAATTACTTAATTGAAAATGTCTACTTGCAATTTGGCGGGTTCAAATTTATTGACTTTGTTATCATTCAAACAACTCAGTAGTTCATTGCCAATCAGTGTTAGATTACCAATGGAGAGAAAAACAACAAAAAAAAAACACATTCGACAAATCGTAATTACTCTCGATATAATGTAACTGTCGCGTTATTTCCGTCACAACGACCGTCCAATAAGTGTAAAATACTTTTTGGTTTATTTCGTTTTACACTTTCGCCGTTGGTAGAGATGAACGTGGCAACAACCACTGGGGTATATTTAGCTGGGTGAACATAAAGCTTCGCTTACGGCATTTAATTGCATCGCAACGTGGTTCGGCGGGACGTGCATATGTGTATACATAATATAAAGGCACAGAACTACAGAGCGGGACGCACGGCCCTGAACCTACGCGAACCCGACCCGACAGCGAGCAATCACAACTTGTGAATATGGGAGCAGTTTGTGAATGCCAAACGATATTTGCTAAATGCTAATAGCTTTTAGCTCTCTGGTAAATACCGACGATTGAACGTTAAATATCACACGACGATAGGATAAATTGTTAATCTACATTTTGAATTTAGATATGCCAGTAATTGCATGAACTTATCAGAATTGCTGGTTGGTATTGTATTGCACTGTAACACGTTCTATAAAATTAACGACTGACGGGCAAAATCGCTATTGCAGTAGTGCAGTTGCTCCAGAAATATCAGTGCTGCTTTTGTTACGGATAAAAGTAAAATGTTGTTTTTCCACAATAGTAATTAATAGCGGAGCGCCGTAGTCCAGTTGGTCGGATACTTGACTTGTAACCGGGAGGTCGCGGGTTCGAGTCCGACCACTGGACGTGTACCAATGGGACTCTTTCTCGTACGGTGAAGGACAACATCGTGATGAAACCCGCACACCACAAGGTGTGTGAACCCTCTAACGGCGATGGGCTCACCCCCTGTCACGTTGGGTTAAATTTACGCTTGCTTATTAAGCAAGTGCCTCTGCCTATGAAGTGTATTTATTTTTACTTAATATCGTGTTGGCTGCCGGAACAATCGCTTCGGGCTTTTTAAAATACGTCTGTTAATACCACAACTGTCTCGATACACACAGAATGCTACAGTAGTTTTAGCCTTATACAAAGTCCCATAAGTTAGCCGAAGGGCGGTGCGCAATCGCAACTTGTGTCTGGCTGGAACACTGCTTCCAAGAGTCATTTTGAAAATTAATGGCTAAATTATGCATAGTCCAGTCGAAATTGTCGTCGGTTCGCAGCCCGACTGCGCAATGAAGTTGCTGCAGCACTGACCATGGATGTGACGTGGGTACAGTGTACTGATGATATAGATAGGTTGGTGTCATGCTTATAAAGTTGGCGCCATCGGACTGTCGTAGTCTAGATCAGCTGCACCGAGCGAAGATCAGAACCCGTTCCGGTTCAATATTACGCAGCATTCAGCTCAGTACGTACACTGGATACGTCAATAGGGCGTCATTGACTACCGTGCCACTTAAAACGCTACATAGACTACGTTCACAATTTATAGTCTTGTTTATAACACCGAATGTACGTAATAATATTAATAAAATAATTCACTAAAATACCGAGTGAGTTTATAGGATACACCTAGTGTGACCGTCATCACTGAAATTAATGTGAGAATTTTACTGACTTGTGACGAAATCAATATTTTATTTTTTAATAACAAAAACCTTAAATGACTTACATGAAACATTTAGAGTAAATTAATTACGTTGTATCTAAAACACAATTGAATTTTATACATACGTATTGCTCGTCCGAGCACATCGTAACAGCCGGGGTTTACCAAACTTTGCAAGTAAAATTACGCGCAAGGTTTTGCATTTTGTAATTTGTACCTACACAAATAAAAATGGCCTTATTCCCACCTTCAGCGATATGCGAATTGCTATACTTTTGTTCGCAATAATGAATGTGAGCAACAAACAACAAAGGCCCGATTTTGTTTCGTTCAAACGGAAACTGTTCGGGAGCAGAGTATTGTGTTTCCCTGTGCGGTAATTTATGCAGGCATGCGCAGTTACGCGGATCACGCCCTAAAAACTGCACTAACAAGCTATGCAGACCGCCCGTCTCACGCTCCTGTCGCCTGCAGGGACTGCCACAAGACGTCATTTACATTTTAAATACTATCTTTTTCAAATCGCATTTAAAACTTGCACAAAATACATTTAATCTATGATAATCCGCTTTTTTAAAACTCTATGGGAGTTTTTTAAAATATTTCTGAAAAGACGACCGTTCATCGTCGTTTGATTCTTAATCTTTATAAAAACTAAGCAGAAGGGTATTTAACATCGTTAAATTGACATTTTTACGAACTTTATGCACCGTACCGAAACCTTGTCCTATTCAAATGGAAATGTCTGGGCGGACCTGTGAATCTACTCCTCATTAGTCCTTTATGAACACAAAGTTTCGCGTTTCTAACTCCGAGTGACGGGAAAACTTTTCCAATATCGCACACAATTTGTTGGCTCTCCGTTCAGAATTTGCCGAATAGATTCGAGAATTGTTAGATGTAAATCAGCAAATAAGTTTACTTAATTCAACATGGTTTATGTACCTGAGATTCGAATACCGCAGAAACCTGTTGACACAAGCATATTCATAAAATGTAAATAGAAAAGTCTCACACATTACCAGGTATATTGCACACCCTACCATTGTATTGTTGCGACTATTTTTAATCAACGACTAATTCGTGTGTTAATAGTGCCATTACAGCCTAGTATTTTTTTTTTAACGGGGTCACATAAACAACTATTCAGCCACAAGGAGAAGCAATTTATGCTTGGGAAGCCGTGCGTGTAAGTAGATATAAAAATGTTCGATAATTATCATATTAAGCACTGTCTTGAACATATCATCACCATATCAACAATGTTCAAGTTGTACGTACCTAACTATTTATACGCTCAAAAAGGACACACCTACTATTCATGCCCACTAATTAGAGAAGAACCCGTTTGTAACTGGCAGTTTCGGTTAGATATTATTTTTTTTAATGTTCGTTATTCGATCGGAATAGATAATGAACAGCTATATATTACCAACATTTTGACATGCACTGGTCAGCAATTTGGATGTCAATACATTATAATTAACTTCTAAGACGATCTAAGATTTTAAACTAGGATTTAATGTAGTCATAGTACTATAATGTTATAAATACTAGTATTTGGTAGACACGCGACGCACGACGAAAATAATGCGAGCGCCGCACATTTGTTCCAATCGCTATTCTTGGATTAAATACATCAATCGTGTATATTGGACATTATCTTGCATACAATAAAAATTGGAGCCAAGGTTGAGCCGAAGTTATGGTCCAAAGTGTGGCACAGACATAACACTAGTACCTACTAAATACACTACACTGTTAACAAAGTAAAGTCAAAAGATATGACTCATTTAGCGTTCTACGTATCAATAGTGGACCATAGTACCTACAAATAGAGCATGGGATATTTCCGCAATTAGTTTTTTTTTTATTGATGTTTCACTAAAGTACATTAAAGTAGGCGGTTTTTTTTATTAACAAAAAAGCGTGTACTAAAATAATATAGAACGCATTTTCGTTTTATTAATTTATGGCGTTGTAGTTATACTTAATGCGTACGTAGCTTCACGCCTGTCTACTTTATACTTAATTCACATACTTTTATGTGTGTAGAGAAATAAAATGTAATCTCGAAGATACGGGCGAGTGGTTAGTTAAGATTGAGTTTAGTTGTCAGCGTACTCTCTTTACTATTGGAAACTTGTCATCATCATCATCAGCCCATACTTGTCCACTGCTGGACATAGGCCTCTCCAATTGCACGCCACTGTGATCTGTTTTCGGCTTCTCGCATCCAGCTTCTGCCAGCCATCTTGCGTATATCATCAGTCCACCTTGCCTGAGGGCGTGGAAACTTGTGGGTTGGAGTAATGATGCGAACGTGTAGGAATGGATACCTTTTCCAGAGACACACTTTTACGCAAGATAACGTCGCAAAGAAACCTTGCAAGTTATTGTAATGTACCAGTGGCGTGCACACCATATAGGCAAAAAGACACTGCCTACCTTAGTATTCTGGTTACCCGACTTAATAAGAGTTATTGCTAGATCCTTTTTTGTTGTACACCACGACATAGGTTACGAAGGTCCTGTGTTTTGTGGGTGAGTAGATAGATACCTGTGTTTCGTAAAGACAAGTTACTTATACATAGGTGTCAATCCTTGGGTATTACTGCCTACCTTGTCGTAAAAGCCAGTGCACGCCACTGTAATGTACTGTGGAAGGGCGACACCTATCACGTTGGCTTAAATAAGGATAATTTATGGACGATTACTTAGCAAGTTAAAAAAAAAAACAACAAAGTTGGTAAGCACAACTACCTACTCACCTTTTGAATTATTTATTATTCACTTGGCCGGCGAATATTGTATTCTTTTTCAGACGCATCATAGCTCAGCATAAACAGGATATCAATGTATCGATGATATTTATTAAACACTTTAATGCCACAACTTTGTATTCACAATGGCGTACCAAGTGGAAGTGGTCTGACGCATACAAATAACATTTAAACTTACCTATGAGGTAGGTACATAAAGTATACTTAAATAATTTTCCTTGATCTCTGAGACTGCAAATGGAGCAATTGATGACTGCTTTAGCACCAGTCATAACGACACTTTAGTACTACCTACATACTTACGGTGCCTTTTTTTATTTGGTTTTTACGATAAACAATTCCAATCTAGAAGACCTAGATGACCTTTCAGTTGCAAATTGCTATAGAGGTAATATATACCTAAAAATACTCCAATAGGTACTACGGTCGGCCAAGAAAATGGTCTATCAGTTTCGATGACACTTCCTGTGTCACTAAAACATCAATAAGGCAGAGTTTGTATATTGTGACAAGTGAACAATGAACCTTAATGTTTAATGACATTCATATGAGTTTCAACCTTAGGGTGGTAGAGCAGATTCTTGACCGACTGTACTAGAAAATAGTCATTGGCGAAATGAAAATCGTACCTACACCAAACAGTCACCCACCAATTTACAACAGCGGAAACGGCTAAGTGGCAGAAAGTGTCAGCTGTCGCTGCAATTTCGGGAAAACGTACTTTCGCGGTGGCGGCGTTTGTAAACGACGAACGCGAAGCGGAAACCAGATGCGCAGCGAAAGGTTAAAATTGCACCAACAATGTGGTTGACGGGGACGTCTCACGCACGGCTCCGCGACGACAACGGGTTAACTGGGTGTGCTGTCAGTGTAAAAAGACGTAAGTGAGTAGTACCTTTACCGTAAAAAGACGTAAGTGAGTAGTACCTTTACCGTAAAAAGACATAAGTGAGTAGTACCTTTACCGTAAAAAGACGTAAGTGAGTAGTACCATTATTAATATAAATTAGTGATAGTACTAGGTGTATAAGTAATATGTTATGTTATTGAAATTGTATCTATTGTTATCTATTATTTAAAAATGTAATTTTATAATTTTGTTGCCACACCCTAACAGGGTTTGTTCTTAGATTTAAGACTTACGCAATAAATAAATACTGAAATACTGAAAATACGTATTGTCTCTGCCGTAATTTATAAAAGTCGTATCTTTTCGATACGTTTTTTAAAAGGTGAAAAATAACATTCTGGCGTAAGTCGTGCGTTTTTCAATGGGGAGGTTCGATGTAAAATGTTCTTACGAATGCTTGAACTGATATCGTATGTCTTGAGTACTAACAGAGTTTTTACTAATACCTATATTAAATTACGAACAGTTTTCTAAGACGGCCATCGACCACACTGATGATCGATAGGCACTTTAGGTACCAACTTACCTAATTAACTAGGTATACGGTACTCACACCTACTTCGATGACTTTTTTAACGCACTGTTTAGGTAGGTCTACTCTATATACCTACCTAATTAGATACTTACCTACACAACACAGGCCCCTAAGTATTATTGATTAGGCAGATACCAACACCGATGTTGGACGTATGTTAATAGCACTTTGTTTTAATGAGGCACGCTTGCAAATCCCCCTCGGTCACTGATAGCTCTGCCCACGTAAAACCAAGACAGATTGCAAGCGTCGAGAATAATGAAACTGGCGGCGGTGGGCCCGGTTTTCGAAACCAGCCGTGCAATGTAAGCCGGCCCTCCGAGCTGAGTGTCGGGCGAGGCCTGCATAAACCCCAGAACCAGTTTGTTGCTTTTATAATCCTCACCTTTCAGCCGATAAACAATCTATGGAGAGAACATGAAGCTGATGCAGCGATGTGAGCAAATGTCACTGTTGTTTTATCGTAGTTATACAAAAACACGATAGGTAGGTACGCTTATAGCGAGCGAAATAAAAATTGTTATCGTGTTTATGTGTGTAGGAGGTAGGTAGGTATTTTTGATGAAAACAAACTCGTCAAATAGACGGAAGACGCCGGCCGGCGTATTCGTTCATTGGCGAACGACTACCTACGTAGTTCGCGCGCCGTATTTACTTACTGATTATTTAGTGGGTAATTCAGTAGCTACGTTTTATCTACGTTCCTATCTATGTATGTGTACATTTAAACGTAAAACATGTTAGTACGAAAACGTACACTACATAGATTCACGTAATATTCCTGATTCGTATGCAAAAGGCAGGTAGGTACCTACCAAAGCAACCGGCATCACTGAATTCATTGATTGTCATAAATAAATTCCTATTTACCGAAGTACGATAACAAGCAAAATTAAATGCCTGTTTGTCTGATTGGCGGGCGGCGGTGGCAGCGGGGAGTCGAGTGGTATTCATGATTTACCTACCGGGTGAAATTATGTAGTACTTGTCTACCTACCTCATTATGTGTAGAACACGATGATTTATAGAGATAGGTAGATGAATAGGGAAAAGGCAATGGAATAGTATGACCGACAGAAACATTTATAGTTAAGAAAGTAAACAACTTACCGGACCCTGTCGGAAACAACTTCTGTTTTGGAGTTTCTCTTGGCGAGCGAAGTAGCATTAGCAGGCGTGTGAGTGGGGCTGGCGGAGGGTTCGGAAGGCGCTGAAGGTGGGGAGCAAGAGCCCGAGCTGGAAAGACTGAAAGCCCGCGTACGACCATCGCCAATGGCAGCCGGTGTTCTTCCCGACCTGGTGCGTCTGCGCCGCTTCTTCTCCTCTTCGGCGCGAGCTGCTGCCTCGGGTGATATCCAGTCCAAGTCCTTCTTCAAGTGGCCGCGACCGCAGCGGCAATTGCAAGCTTTGAAAGCCAAATCGTAACCTTTTTTCGTCCATAAATTCTGATGCCGCTGTCGCTCAGACCATGACCTAGCCCTGCCGCATGATTTGAGATAGGCGAGCACGCCGCTCTCCCACTGGTCGAAGCAATCGCGGTGCATGTACCGGCCGGCGCTGCATGCTTCGTTATTGCAGATGACACGCACGGCATCCTCAACTCGCACCGACTCCCGAGGGCGCAGACATTCGCCGGGAACACAGCAGGCTCTGACTTCCTCCGCCTCGCGCTCACCAGCCGAGCCTTGACGTCGCGGTGCCATGGCGATCGGTCGCAAACGAAATCGAGCGTGCCGTCTTCGCGCCGGTCGAAGTGAAGCAGCGTCACGCGAGACACATGCTTACCGTAGCGCGCGCGGCCGACTAATAAACGCGAGTGAACGAAAGCGAAATTTCAAGAGCGAGGCGCGTCACCGTCTCCGACTCCGCGGCGCGCGTCCCCCCGCGTACTGCATACAAACCGGGCGCCAGAGGGGGTGACCTTGTGGTGGTGGGGGTGCAGCGAGGGGCGGGGCGACGGCCGCCACCGCCGCCGCGCCGCCACAACTCCACAACCCGCCGCTGCTGGCTGCGTCGCGGTACTAGGGTAGGGTGGGGAGAAAGTGCTGCAGACAAAATTTTCACTTTCGCGCTGCAAGAGGTTGCGTTTTGCTGCGACTGACTGGCTGGCTGCAGCAGTACAACAGCTCGTTTTTTGTTGTACAATTGCCTAGCTACAATGACGCATTAGCACATACATAATAATTTTAGTCGTTTCTTGGTATCTAGATGAGTTTTCTATGAAATAGTAGTTACTTACCTATCTATTGCATTTTAATAGGTAAATAACGTAAATTATAAACAAAGTACGAGTACGTGTGTCTACTATTGACAACTAAGTAGGTAGGTATTTTGAAACACAGTAATCTGTTGGCAAAATGCGCCCCCTATATGCATAAAAGCGACACCCCAGGGCTTTCCATCAGTGCGTACTCTCCTGTGCTATCGCTAGTAGGTAGATAGATAAATTAACTACGCTACGGTCAGTTGTCCGAATCGATAAGCAAAATATGGCTACTTTAATGAATAACATTTTAAGATACATTTTGAAGTCCTACATACATATATGTACCTACTCACTACAGGTGATTTGATGATTTAAATACAAATCGAAATGCGTAGTGCTTACTAATAAAAAAAAAAAAAAAATTATTATTTGTAATTAATATCAATTCAAAAGGACAAAGCACCTAATCAATAAATTAATCTGGTTTTAAGTCAATGCAAAAACTTACTGTTAAGATTTTAACAACAACGTACTAACATACATCAATCGTGATTACAAAAATAGTATCTGGGGCTTCAGAAAAAAAAACTGTCTCAAAACCTGACGTGTTAAGAGCCTTCATTATAAAACTCTGATATTTAGAAACAGGTAATTCGTGAAAATTACTAGGTTTTAAGATTCAAAAGATTGTACCATGTTTTATTCAATACGCTATCACAATTACATCACAATATAATTGCTTCCCCGGCCACTTTTCTACAGTTCATACATCTAACTGTCAATTGCGCACGTGGGATAGAATTCTTAGGGTGACGTTATCAAAGGACACAAAGGGACTTTCTTGCTTTAGCTCCGAAACCGGCTTCAAGTGTGGGGCGATTTTACAAGCTTTTTTATCGTCGCGGGAAGGAAGCAACAAGACAAAAGGGCCCTATTGCGCAATGTGCGACACACATAATATAATATGGACGACCAGGTGATATGGTGAACTTATTTCCAAATAAACAGGGGGAGAGACCACGTGTTCCATTCGAATTTCCGTACAAGTACTTACCAGTCGGAATTCTAAAGGCATGAAATTTCAATAATAATATCGGGAACAAACAAAATAATCCATGGTTTTCTTGGGTGAATAAAACAGATGAATAGGACTAAGTATGAGAATCTTGATCGCTATTGAATTCTTCACATTATGGACATTCAAGTCAGCTTTGCCCTGATTTTTTTTTGTAGATCGATTGCGAAATAATGTTTGTAAATTTAAAGTAATATAAGTATCTATGGCGTTCAAAGAAACTCGCTTCGCTAACCTACTAAGGATTTCATTTTTCGTTTTTATTGAGAATACCTACAACCAATGATTTATTTCAAATATATCCAAAGTCTTCTCTCAACATAAAGCTGGATACGTTCCAATGTCTTATCTTTCTAAAATGCTGCAGACTAAAACCAGACAGACGAAAAATTTATTCCGCAGACCCCTATTTCCTTTTGCGCAACGAAGCGGATGGCACTATAAAAATGCAGCTTTTTTTTATTTGACCCACATCTAAGGGATAATTGTTGTGGTAGAAATTGCTTAATTATAACTTTTATAGGTCACTGCATAAATAAATTTAGCAGGTGCGTCCGAGCGTATGGCTTGTTACACCTGCATGAATCGAACAAAACAAGGGGGTGTTTCAAGGACTCGCGAAGACGGTTGCACGGACGAGGTCGCGCAAACCTTTTTGCAAGATGCATTCTTTTGTGATGGGAAATAATTATTTGTATGCTATTGAATGGCGTAGCAAGAATGGAAAATGTTTATGTAACCTAAAGAATTATTTGAAATAATCTTCCTTGAAATTATGAACTAGTCAAATACTATTGTACTAACAAGCCTACATACCGATGCGACTTGGTTTAGTTTAACTTTTGATTGTATCTGTTTTTGGCAAACAATAGGAGTATTTAGTCAAAACAGGCTACTTTATATTTTGTAAGTGCGTTCGTATTGTTTTGGATACAATGCTGTGATGCATTATTTTTTTTTTAATTTGGTCAACTTATAACGCGATGAAGGTCAAGGTAAGAAAAACATTTGGAACAAAAATTAATTAGTGTCTTTCTAAGTCAAGAATCTCTCGCCGACTTTGCGCCTCATTTTGTGTTAGCCATAAAATGCATTCGTGTGGCTATTTAAAACAAGAACAAAACGACATTTAAAAAAAGTCACACTTTCAAAACTGAAACGGACAAAAATTGCCTTCGAAAATCCGAAATGGTTCCCGAAACCGCTGTCATTATTCCGCTCCATAAACATGGCGGTTTGCACAAACGAAAATCGCCCGCTTCCTTTTAAGATTCGAGGAAAAGAAATAAAATAAACTCAATAAACAAAGGAACGAACGAGTATACCTATAACAGAAATGAAAGAGTAGGACCAACGCAGCCGAGAAACGATGGGAACTATAATTTTGCATTATGTAACTCTCGCGGAAGGAATGACCATGGGATGCAGGCAGCGCGTTTTAAAAATAACCCAAGGTTGCTGCCAATGTAGGGTCTCCTTTTGACCATATCCACACCGGTTTGACAGGAATTGCACTATAGCTTAATATATGTAGGTATGTATGTTGTTTACCAGCGAAGCATAACAAGCGAGCTCGTTTCAAGACGAAATACAATGTTGGGAACGCTGGAAAATATAAATGCGTAGGAACGTAGGTACCTACTTAATGTCAAAAAAATATTTTTGTGTGCAGCACCTGCACCTTTCTTAGCAATTGTTCAAATACTTACACGTTTTTTTCATGTTCACAGTAAGAAGTTATGCACTAACATTATTTACATTATTTTAAGTGAAATCAATGTTACGTGTTATGACTTAACGTGAGACATCTTACCCCGTGTTACCCTACAAACGAATTAAGGTGTGAGGGTAATGATTATAGGCATAGTCAGAAATCAGTAAGTACCTAGGTGTACCTACCTATCAAGTAATTTTTTGAGCATATTTTGTCTCTTTTACGCACACCCGATTGGAGCGGGACAAACAAACGTTATCTCACTCAAACTAGGTACCTAATTCATTACCTATGTACCTAGAGCCTACCTATTCTGTGCGAAGGAGTTTCAGAAGATATGGGTAGGTCCTACTTGCAAATTATATTTTTAAAGAGACTTTTAGGTTGTCATCATTAACTAAGTACTACGTAGAAAAGTAACTTTATAGTTTGTTCATTATCTCCGGAGAATTTAATGTAAACAAACAAAAAATTTGGTTATTCACATAGTGTAAACGTTTCTACGGCTCTGTTTAAGAGGTAAAATGACCGTTAATTAGTTAAATTCTGTCTTATTACACAGAATGATTTAAAATATTAGCTAATACACGGGAAATAAAAATGCGTCATACACAAGATAAAATGTCAAATAATTTAAAAAAAATTAATAATCTGAATTCGCTATAAAAATGTGCCTCTTGAAGAACTCTTTTTGTCTGAGTTTCCTGAAGTTTACAAAAGGAAAGTGGGGGTTTGTCACCAGTTTCAAAAATACATTTTTCATAGAGTAGTTTACTACAAGTCTTATTTGGAATATCATGCATGGCCAGCCACAGCTTTGTTGTTATTTTTTCTGTTCCAATTTCATAGTACGAGGGCATTTTTAGTAATATTCCTCAATTTTGCTTTAGACGTTAATTATTATGACCATGCCACCACCCGGCTTAACCCATATATGCCCGTAACTTTTCATGGCACCGATTTTTATGAAATTTGGATATGTTTGACCATACTGTGCACTTATAAATACCTAAGTGTAAATTTTCAGTTTTCAGCCTCGGAAGTATGATTTTTCAGCTAGGTCGAAAACGACCCGTTGGGCACATATGCTACCCCTAATGTATGAAAATATGAGGCTTGTTCAGTGTTTAATTCTACCTTTTTACGTCTCTCAATTATCACTCCTCGTACCAAGTCGAAGTTCGTTGATTGCTAAAACTGGTTTAAAAAAAAATACTATAAATACGTACCGCCAACAACAAAGTTATGCAAGAAGCCGTTGCCCGTTACCCAATACCGACTCAACAAAACAGAACAAAATTGTTCCTAGAATCGTGATTCGTGCCTAAAAGAATAACAACTCAAAATGAGGAACTAATTCCAAATAGCCTTATGGAGGACTAAGTGAACGCTACCAAAATATGTTGACCTCATACTACTTGAGACCGCAATATCGCAAGGGGTCATTTTAATACCGTGGATGAAACTATAGTAGGTAGGTTAGGTTAGACCATGTTTTTTTTTCTCGTCGACTTTGTGTGGAGTCGAATGGGACGGGATGGAGCCCAGTAGGCAGAATTAATGAGGAGTGTTTAGCTGAATTGATGGTTGCCATACAGAAATGTGCCTGGCGGTTAAGTGGGTTAATATTTAAATAAAAAAATAAATACACTTCACGCCTTTAATCCCAAAGAGGGGTAGGCAGAGGCACTTGCTAAAGCAAGTACCCACGGTTCACCAAGCGTATTTAACCCAACGTGACAGGGGGTGAGCCCATCGCCGTTAATAGGGTTCACACACCTTGTGGTGTGCGGGTTTCATCACGATGTTGTCCTTCACCGTACGAGCGTTGCGTTGCGTAGGTACATAGGCTCTGAAAAAGAGTCCCCGGTTACAAGTCAAGTGTCCGACCAACTGGACCACAGACGCTCACTCTCTACTTATATGTATAAGTATATATTTAAATGAAAAAAAAAATACAAGTAAAATATATCTCGTTGTCTGATTTCCATAACACAAGCGCTTTAGCTACTTAACATGGGATGAAAGCAATGTGTGTGTTGTTGTAAAATATTTATATTTATTTATATTTTATAAGTGGTAAAAGTGTCTGGCATGTTTTTAGAACTATTTATCTATCTACCTATTCACGTAATTATGATACAACTAGTGGACTCGACAGACGTTGTCCTGTCTTAACTAAGTATATCCAGGGTGGCCTGTGCCCAGCAGTGGATGTCAATTTTTTGTTTCATAATAACCTTCTGCTGTCATTAATAAGCACAACAAAGAAAGAATTAGCGAAATCGGTCCACCCGTTCCGGAGTTGACAACGAAAAGTGGCTTTGATTTTATATACCTAATAGATTTAAGGATTACGGTAATCATCCCAAAATTTTCAAGTAAACGTAGGTTGCTAAAATTATGAAAGTTCATTCAGTTAGGTATAAAAGGAAACGGAAAACAATCTCCATATTTCGCTTATTTTTTTTTACATAGGTAGCAGTTAAGTACCTACTAGCTACCTATTACCAATCTACTAACTCGTAAAATATGGATCACTGCTGGAATCGTTTTAATGTCCCCCTTTTCTATATTCAAATAAGTACCTACTTAAGTAAGTACCGACCTAACCATGTCGTGTATTTTTTTTATGTGTCTGCGCGTCATAATTTTTTTTTAGTGTTGTAGTGTAGTGTCTGTGATTCTGTTTTGATTAACTAGGACGAACGGGCGGCGATTTCAAAGACTTGCTTGGTGGGCAATAAAAAAATGTCATACTTAACATTTTAATCGCTTCCCTTTACATTTTTTTATGGCGTAAGGGGAATTTTGATTAACTATTATGTTGGTACCTACCTCCTAGATTTATGTTGGAATAATAATATAGAAAATTTAATGATATGTAGTTAGGTATTTAGGCAACTATTCTATCTTGATCTTGGTTAGACCAATAAGAAAACGCCAGTACTTTCCTTTCATGCCTACCATCAAGCGGGCCGCATGCTTGTTTGCCACCCTTGTGGTATAAAAAAAAAAATAATGTCGATCCATTCTTTTTCGGCTAAGTCCACCAATCGCAGCTTACAATCGGTACTGACCTCACACCAAACATTACAAGACTAATTGTTAATAGCACCTTCAATATATCTTTATTCCACCAAAATGTACGGAAAATTATCTACTCCTGGATCCAAACAGTCACTTTTACTAATTTGACAGTTTGGATCCAGAACGAAATTGAGCGTCTGTGGTCCAGTTAGTCGGATCCTTGACTTGTAACCGGGAGGTCCCGGGTACGAGTCCGGCTACTGGACGTGTACCAATGGGACTCTTTTTCAGAGCCTATGTACGCAACCCTCGTACGGTGAAGGACAACATCGTGATGAAACCCGCACACCACAAGGTGTGTGAACCCTATAACGGCGATGGGCTCACCCCCTGTCACGTAGGGTTAAATACGCTTAGTGAACCGTGGGTATTTGCTTTAGCAAGTGCCTCTGCCTACCCCTCTTTGGGATTAAAGGCGTGAAGTGTATTTATTTTTATTTTGGATCCAGAAATACCCTGCTACTGCTGTCATCATAATCATCATCATCATCATCAACAGCCCATATTTGTCCACTGCTGGACATAGGCCTCTCCAATTGCACGCCACTGTGATCTGTTTTCGGATTCTCAAATCCAGCTTCTGCCAGACATTTTGCGTGTATCATCAGTAAAGAACAAAAAATATTTCGTCTTAACTCTTTCACTCTTGCATGTCGTCCATTATTGATCCATTTATCTAAGAACTAAATAGGTACCTAATGAACAAATGTGCTCCATCATAGACCACATCGCTGCTTAACCTCAGGCAGGATGGTGGCCAAACGCTTATCCTTTGTGTTTAAAAAAAGGAACTTCTCTGTAGATATAACATGCATCATCATCATCAACAACAGCCCATACTTGTCCACTGCTGGACATAGGCCTCTCCAATTGCACGCCACTGTGATCTGTTTTCGGCTTCTCGCATCCAGTTTCTCCAAGCCATCGTGCGTATATCATCAGTCCACGTTGCCTGAGGGCGTATTGCACTCCTATAACATGCATGGATTAAACGAATGGGGAATTTATTATTTGACATTTTTCTGAGTGATATTCGAGCGGATAAATGTCATTACTGTCATACTTTCCGAACAAAGTTTAATAGTAATGACAGCAGTTCTACACCCGAAAACCTGTCAAAGAAACGTCAAAGAAATTTCCCCATTGAAATTGAAATTGTTGTTAGGATTGCAAATCTATATTACACACATCAAGTGTCTAGGAATCAAGAACATTTTTAGCTCTAAATTCAATTTTTTTTTTCAAATTCAAATTAATTTATTTGTGAATCACATGTGGGTACATAACACAGGTAGAATGTCAATAACATGGTATCAATGTGTTCTGCTCTTAGAAGCATACAAATGTTCAGTGTTAGCTCTGTTAGACATGACATAATGAATGAACATAATGAATATTAAACAATAAAAAGAATCTAATTTATTTAAGTCAAATCTAATCTTCTGGATTGGTCTCCTACCTAATTCCCCATGTTTGTATCAATGACTTATCACCACATTTTGAATAAATTATGAATGAAATCAGTTTTTGTAAAATATATTCTTGATTGCAATCTTGTAAAATGTACTTGATCCCTAGACACTTTTGATGTGTGTAGTTGTTTTTAGTCTGAGTAAGGGAGTGCAGCACACTCGCCCCCCGAGGCATCTTTGATAAAAGCGACAACAGTGCTGAATCGTAGACCACATCGCTGATTAACATGAGGCAGGATGGTGGTCAAACACTTGTTCGTAATGCGACAAAAAAAAGATTGTGTATAAGTAAATTTAAATATTGTTTAACATCAATCGATACATTAATGAAAAAAACTATCCCACAGCTAGCAAATAAAACTCAATAACAGGAAAACCAAAATAAAAATGTTGATTCTTCTGTATCTATATATGTATAGAGTGTCTGTAATGTTTACTGTACCGTGTTTCAGACTTCTTATTCGTAATGTTTTGTGTATCACTATGAACAAGCGTTTGACCACCATCCTGCCTGATGTTAAGCAGCGATGTGGTCTACGATGGAGACGGTTATAGCCGTTCACTGTCCAGCAAAGTGTTAATCATAACAAAAACAGATATTATTTCTTTGTGTCAGTCTTGACTTTGACTGTACAGTCTGCCTCTTACAATTTGTACTGGTACGTCTACGATGCTTTTCTTAGCTCTTGAAAAAAGCCTTGTTAATCAGCGGAGGGCCTGCGACACGGACATTCATACAAAAGAGTTATAAATAATATACAAGGGTTTCCCCTCAAGTAACCAGATGCCTTTTGATGAGCATAATAAGATTTACTTTTGTCGGGTTTAGAAAAAAAAAATCAGGTGGCGAACACAATGCGGCTTGGTCCCTCGAGTGCACCTCCCTTTGACTATTTTAATAAGAAAGAAGAAAAAAAACTCCTATTGACTCTTTCAGCGAATTACTTTGATATAAACGTAATAAGGGATCAGTCGTAGCTTCGAATCAGAATATAATGATTTTCTTTATGGAACGACAATAATTCCAATAAGATTTTTTTTCTTCAGCTCGGAATATGATTAGGATTTTTTTGATGCGATTTATCAAGATTTTTTGGATTCAGAAAAAGCGATCGTATTGGGTTAGTTATAGTTTTCTACTTGGATTTAATGAAAAATGTAGTTTGATCTAATTCTTGTGGTGTTTATTTGGTGGTACAGCTGATAAAACGTCAGAATAACATAGAGAAAAAGTCAGTCAGCAATCAGATATTTCGTTCAAAATAAACTAAGATTTTTTTTAAAACAAAAGGATGGCGGGATGGTGGTCAAACGCTTGTTCATAGTGATTAAAAAAAAAAAAAAAGAAGGAGTTGTTAAAGTTGATGAAAATCGTTCAGTATACCTTTAGTTTCTCGTCTTAGGTCCTCTGCGACGGAAACTTGACAGGTTTTGGTTTGATAAACGAACTGAAAGAAACTATCATTACCTACATAGTATAAAACAAAGTCGCATCCCGCTGTCTATCCCTATGTATGTTTAGATCTTTCAAACTGTGCAACGGATTTTGTTGCGGTGTTCTTTAATAGATAGTGTTATAGAGGAAGCTTTAGGGTATACGTTTACACATAATAGGAGAGAAACATTGCTAACAATGTATTTGTTAAAACAACGTTTGCCGGGTCAACTAGTAAATAATATTCCTATATTATTTACGCTTAGCTTAGCTTAAGCCTACTTATTTAAAAAGTTACACAACTTATCCAGTTCAACTATCCGTCCATTAAGTTAATATTGTTGGAGTGACAAGTTGCTGTTGATACATTATCTAATCAACTATAGATTTTTCCTGAACTTTGTGCGGTGTCCTTCCGGCATTTCGGCATGTTTACATGTCCAATATGCGGATAATGCAAAAGCATTCTGAGCTATACGAAAATCATTAACAGGTAGGTGACATCTCTAATGATGATTGAATGAATGGGTTTCCATTTGCGCGCACCATACGGTTTGCGTCTACTTTTATAGTGCGAATCGCCAAAATGTGGAATGACTTGCCGGAGTCTGTGTTTCCTGCGCACTAGAGTCTGGAGGTCTTCAAGGCACGGGTACGGGTATCTATCTAATGAACAAATGTGGTCCGTTGTAGACCACATCGCTGCTGTTAGTGCTATAATCGTCTAATGCATTATTTATTTATGGTCTTGCACGGTGCGAATAGGTACCTAATGAATGAGTGACCACATCGCTGCTTAACATCAGGTAAGATGGTGGTCAAACGCTTGTTGACTACGCAATAAAAAAATTATTATACTCATTATTGCACACTGTAAAGGCAGCCTTATATCAGAGATATTTCTTCCTCTACATCGAAATGAATATAAATATGATATTATTAGGATTGTTCGGTAACGCCCAACGCTTCTATGGAACAAAAAAACGTTATTTCGTTCATTTTTCTACAAAAATATGGGTAAAATAAGTTAGTTCGTTATTATCTTTCTCTATAGAAAGAAGATGCTGTACATTCTGAAGGTCTTCAAGTCGCGGGTGAATAGGTACCAAATGAACGGGTGTGCTCCATCGTAGACCACATCGCTGTTTAACATCGGGCAGGATGGTGGTCATAGTGATAAAAAAAGCATAAAAAACTTGTTGTACAGAACAAAATACGAGACACCCAGCTTTGTTTCTCTACGTTTCCAACACATTGCCACACAGTGTACCATCTAGAAAATGTTTGCAAGTATCTATTTACATATCCCGATGAGATCACCCTTGGACCACCATACAATTTTAAATGCTAGCACTAATTCCCGAATCATCATACGAATTCCACGTCCGTATTTAAGAGCAATAATCAGTACGTGCACTGATGTCGCTAAGAATATCAACATTTTAGTATTTTCAAGCGACATTTGTCTCTAATGATTAAGAACTATTTAAGGCTCATTTAAACGGAGGCATTTAGATGAATTTGTTATACAATAAAATTTAATCCGAAAATATCTTGCGTTCAGTTACAAAATGATGGTGATCAAAGTCGAAATTCCGGATAATTAATTGTTTTACATATTCTTCCTCTCTTGAAAATGTATAGGTATATTAGCTCTCTAAATGGGCCTTTATATGTAGATAAAAATAGTGCTATCGTTTGATGGCAACTGTTCTATTTTCAAGCAAACTAATAAATATTTTCCAGATACAAAACTCAGATTTCAACTTGACAAAGAACTTAATTTGAGAACCAATTTTCCTAATCGGTCCAATTCAATTGATCGTTTTCAATTGACAAATTATTTATAGCTTAATCATAAGCTAAATCTGTAGAGTATAATTGTTTGTAAATCATATAAAAAAAAAACTACGTAAAAAGTAAATCACGCAAGAACTGCCTACATACTTACCTGTCTATTCTATAAAAAATGGTAGGTACTAAAGAGGTACTTATAACAAAAGTATTCACCGGTGAATAAAAACATGTTTACTACATAAAAGTAGCAATCTCAAGGTTTGTTTGGTTGACAAGCTTAGTTCGCTGTGTACAGTGTATCCTCATCGCATTGGGGGGGCCGGGATTCTATTCCTGCAAGTGACAAAACTGTCATGCCACGCTTGTCTCACAGCTATATCTGTATTGTAATTATTACAGCAATTAATATTTACATTTTGACACCGGGGATTTTGTTAACTGTTTCTGTCAGGACAGAAGGGAGAGTGAATGTTTGGTTTGTTTTGACTGCGGTGTTATTACTTATTAGGAGTAGCTCTTTTTTTTTAAATAAAATTTTGAAATTGAAGATGTTTATAAAGTAAAAGATATTAAATAAATAAAAATAAATACACTTCACGCCTTTTAATCCCAAAGCGAGAACTTGATTGTGTTCTATTGAAAAACCCTTGCGGAATAGTTAGTCATGAACACTTTCAATGACAGTGAATTACTATTATGGTTAAAACAATAAAATCGTTTATTGTTTCTGGTTTATTACAAACGAAACAGTTGAGGAAGTTTTTCAAAACCAGTTAAACATTAATTAATGTCACTAATGAAATTGCCATTGCCATTCGGGATTGTTTCCAGTATTAGAAAGAGCTTATTTTCATATATGCCGAAATCTAAACGAGTTATCATGGTTCAAGCTTGATCGAATGACAAAGAAATGCATTCCTATGTACCATGTATATATTTTTAACATACATATATACATAAATACACTTCACGCCTGTCTCCCAGAGGAGTAGGGAGAGACTACAGATCTCCATTTGTCACGGTCCTGACATACCCCTTTCGCTTCATCTACATTCATACATCTTTTCATACATGACCTCCGGTTTCGAGTACTTTTCACGCCACCTTCGGCCAGGACATCACCAATCTGGTCTGTATATGTCCTTCTGGGGCGACCTCTACTCACCCGGCCCATTACATCACCCATATAATCCATATACCCCTCTTTCGTCAATCGACTTTAAACGCCCAAACCACATTTTTAACATGTACACTTTTACAAAATATCTACAAATGATACGAAGCATTGACTTGCAGTATTGCAAGTCAATGCTCGGCAAAAATACAAAATACTACAAAACCGCATCAAAATTCTTCGGGTACTTTTAAAGAGCGTTAAGGCGTCTTTGTTTTATGTATGTATATAACAATAGTTAAAGAGATTTTGCTATAAATGAAAATCGTTCGCATTTCACGATCCTTGCGCGGGCATTAGGACCTACCATTAAATAGGTATTTTGCACGAGACAAGGGGCCACATGGGTATATTTTCACAATGATTGAATGATCCAAGTACAGTCTTGGGCAAAGTTAAATCTGAATACAATCGTTTCCCTTTACCAATCGCGCCGATCAAGTTAATCCTTCAACGTCAATACGGTAATCGTATTCGCATAAGCTCCGACGCATCACAACACCCCAACCTGGTTTTGGTCAATTTATCTTCGACGGTGTCTACCTACTTATAAACAGAAATGCAGAGACGACAAACCATTCCATCAGTCAGCGAACCAACGGAATCGCTGTGACGCAACCTTAGTTTTCGACTGGACAAAGAACTCCAAAAATAATAATTTCCTCGGGCCCCAATTTTACTATGGCGCGACTGTCATGGTAAAAATTTACACCGTATCTGTCAACGTGGAGACAAAGGACGCCGTTGTTGTCCCGAATCTCGGCACTGATGTCATGCTTCGAAAAAGTTTCTTTATTTTTAATTAGTACAGTTTCATTTTATGGGTGCCAGTTGTGGGTATTCTCGTCGCCATATCTCTGTCGTCCTTCCGATAATGCCGAGGCTTAGGAAATAGGAACACTGTTTCACAATACTCGTACAATGATTTATTGATCATCGAGCGAAAAATGTTATGAGAATATCGATTTAGGACAGATACTGTACTAGCGGCCAACCAGTCATTATGGAACTGTCCTAAAAAGGAATTCATCCAGAAATAAAGTTCAGAATACGAAATTTATCACATACTAGAGTAATTTGTTTTTGTCGAAACGTTAGGTATGCCGACTATGAGTTCTACGGTTCTTTCTTCTAGTTCGAACCTGGGTTCGTTTTATTGTTAATTGGCCATTAACATTTTTAATTTCATACCTTTGTGGTCTTCGGACTACGAACCAATGAATCGTTTATCTCGAGACAATCTTTTAGGCGGTTTCTTGGAGGAGGGTTTTGTAATGACAGACAGCTGTAAATGTAGAAATTATTATCTGCTTCTTGACATCAACATTTTGGGGCTTTTTTGGGTGCAGAATGTGGAAAATGTAGAGTTTCCGTAGTCGTCTGTGTGGTTAAACAGAATAAGGGATTAACGACGAAAACAGATAATGTAACGTAGATATTTATGGTTTGGTTTGGTATTTCAGACTTTGTTTTCTTAAAGATCTCTCTTCTATGGCTTTATTAATTTATGCTCTCGTTTTCTAGAGTTAGTATTTTACTTGTATAAAATATTTTCTTTGTTTTAATCGTATCACATTTTATAATTTGGTGCTGTTAGTTTTCTTTGTTGTTTTATTTAACGTTTGGTAAGTAAGTACCTAATGTGCTATTAGTTACGGAATCGTATATTAACTTAATTAAATAAAAAACCAATACCTATAAATTTCTAAGTATGCAGATCTTACAAAAAAGTAAAAAAAAATACCCCAAACAGCAACGGTTATTTTCCGCCGAGAATAAAATATTCGGTCAGTTAATTTTACGTAACTTAGTAACTTGACAATTAAATTAAACTTAACTTATTCAAAGGTGGCGAAATTGGCCTTCCAACAATTTCACTAAGAAGTTACGAATCATAAGTAAGTAAGCGAGTATACAAGAAAACAAGCATCTTTATTCCGAAGATGCTCTCAACTAAGTTTTCGACTTGATTTAACGAACTTTACTAACATTATGGGTACAAAGTTTCAATTGAATAACTTTCTAGAAATTATTCAGTCGCATTTGTGTACGGTTGGATACATTGCACTTTATTCACAGGCCACATAATTTAGTACTCTAATTAGTTCCAAGTGTTTTACTCTTGGGTCCAATACACTAAATGTAAATCAGTATTTACCTACATATTTATACTGGGCGTTATCTATACAGATATTATAAAGAATTATGTTCACAAAATTAAAAAAAGGAATCTTTCTCAATTCTTTCAAATATATGTATTTACGGTATATTATATTCCTTTTTATATTTTTCGCGGATATCTTCGTCATCGCCTTGGAAATATCATCGTTGCAATGGAAAGAAAATATCGATTCATAAATGTTTTCGAACTTAAAAAAAGCATATACATAAACTCACGGTCGAATTAAAAAAGACTCCTTTTTTGAAGTGCTTACAAGGAAAACTTAGAAATAATCATCGAACCACATCGCTGCTTAACATCAGGCAGGATGGTGGTCAAACGCTTGTTCATTGTGTTAAAAAAAAAACAGTCGTGCTGTTTTGTAGCTGTAGCAGACAGCATGCTTGCCCTTTATGCTGTAGGCAGGTCGCTTTGTAATAGCACTCTTACGGTCCTACTAATAGGCGCGGTATAGCTATTCCCCGATTATAACAAGCTCAACATAATTTTGTCAGTTGTATGTCAAATACGGAATAACCAGTTACAATAGAACTGTAACAACTTTGTTAAGTTACATCGAGTTTATTAGTGATGGTGTTATAGTTCAACTAGACGATAGCCCAGCCCAGCTACGCTCTGGAGATGTCATGCGGTGTCAGTGACGTTTGACTAATAAAGGCGCCTGCGATTGGGCTGCCCGCGCCATTATTCGACAGTCTGAATTTTACTGATTAATCGAGAAAATGGATGAAATTGGATTGACGAAAGCGATTTATATGGGTGATGTAATGGTCCCGGTGAGTAGAGATCGCCCCAGAAGGACATGCATTGACCGGATTGGTGATGTCCTGGCGGAAGGTGGCGTGAAAAGTACTCGAAACCGGAGATCATGTATGGAAAGATGTATGAATGTAGATGAAGCGAAAGGGGAGGACCGTGACAAATGGAGATCTGTAGTCTCTGCCTACCCCTCTGGGAGATAGGCGTGAAGAATACATACATACAGGATGCATGTACAGTATGTATTCTCGACTTAAATCCATATTTTATTGACAAGCTTTCTATCGAGTTTTCCGCAAGTACTCCTTGACGAAATTATGAATACAGATGTGTGACGCCGACATAAACAGCGGACACTCTAGCATGATCGCTGAACAATACCAGATCTTTGTATTATTTTTTTTTGTGTGCGTCTGGTGATACATTTCTCACACCCGCCTCGTGCTAGGGGGCCGCTTTGGGGGAACTTACATCGATTACAATGTTGGAACTGGCTGAAACATGTCTGAAGACGACAGTCTTAGGATAAGGACACTTTTTAGTAGAGTTTTACTTACTAATACTTTATTACAAGTTTATTAAAGTAAGGTTTACTTACAAGATCTTATTGTTGGCCAACCTGAAAATCTTCAATCAATAATAGTTTAAGAATCAATAACAGTAACTGATTTTGATTATCTCCATTAAAAAATGTATTTGATGGGTGATGTAATGGGCCGGGTGAGTAGAGGTCGCCCCAGAAGGACATATACAGACCAGATTAGTGATGTCCTGGCCGAAGGTGGCGTGAAAAGTACTCGAAACCGGAGGTCATGTATGAAAAGATGTATGAATGTAGGTGAAGCGAAAGGGGTATGTCAGGATCGTGACAAATGGAGATCTTTAGTCTCTGCCTACCCCTCTGGGAGACAGGCGTGAAGTGTATGTAAAATTGTATTTGACTGACAGTAGTTTGCAATCAATTACTACAAGAAAAACTGTTTGTTAAAGTCACTTTTTAACACTAAAATGAGTCTGATTTATTGTTTTTTACAGCGATTTGATAAACTTTGGTGCTTTTAAACTGCACTGTATACTTTTTGCATTTAGCTAGGTAGCTGCAAAGGCTGTCACGTTAGGTTAAATACGCTTGGTGAACCGTGGGCACTAAACAAGTGCCTCTGCGTACCTCGCTTTGGGATTAAAATGCGTAAAGCGTATTTTAATTATTGTTTTAGCTATGTTGTAGGAAGCTTTGTTTAACAGTTTCGTGGACTGTCGAATTAAAGTAATAAAATCTTTATTGTTATGAAATAGAGCGGTACAATGTGTCCGCAATAGCAATAAGAAAATTTTAGATAAATTGACGGCCAGCTAAAAGTTTGAGTAGCCTAAATGTCTTTATTCTGACTTACGATTGCTGCCGAAATAACAACCGGAATCCACAACTTAACGTGCCACCTGAAGCACGTCCAATGGGTGTCCACGGTCAGTGATGCTTAACTTCCTTAATAGTTTTCAAACACCTGGCGTAAACACGATCCACTAATACTTCTACTAGTATACGATGTACCTAATGGTCTTCAGCTTGCGTTTAAGGCCTACAAATTAGCATGGGGTCTGCGTGATGGAGTGGGCTAGTTTCTCGAGTCTATTTTGGTAGAATTGACGGCAAATATGATAATTGCTTCAAAAAGCTAAAAAGAACCAACGACAACCAGTAATATTTGACAAATTTGTGGTTTTCTCGTGGATGCAACTGTCGGAACTGAATCAAATTTAAATGGCACCAAACGGGAAGCACCAGCTTTCGGTTCATCCAGGCCGAAGTATACGTAACAAACATAAAGAAAGTACCGACGAAGTAGAAGTAGAGAAAACTTGTCCTTTCTTTGAAGTCCGTTAAAAAGAACAAGGAAAAAATGGAGGTAATTTTTTATTTTTTTAATAGTAGTAGAAACAATAAAAAATTAACGGAATATAAAAAAGTAAAAGTAAGTGCAGTAAAAAGCATCATGGATACTGCGCATATACTTCTATTGTATATAATTAACGTAGTATATGTTACGCGCTTATCCTGTTATTTCATTACTGTGACAAAGTTCGGAGACTTAATCCTAATCTATCTACCCCACCAAGTTTAGACAAAATATGTTCTGTTGTTTTTCTGTGCAGAAGTAGATAATAAATAACACTATTTCCTGGCACACATGTTCGCATTTATAATATCAGTCCCTTTAGCAAAGCGCTTCAAGAAAGAAGTGACAAGACATGTAACGTACTGTGATTTGTTGAAATAGACAATATCGCACGTCGCGTGACAAAACAGCTTATCATAGCGCTCGTTCTATGTCATGCCTCGGGCATGCTAGAGCTGCAGTAAGTTATTATTAAGGAACTACTGAACTATGCAGTCAATGATTCTGATTGAACATGCAGTGATGTTAATAAGTGTAATGGTAACATAACATACACGTAAAAATAAGTGTACACTAACCTGTCACATTGTTCGGTCTAGGGCTAAACTTAGTTAGAGTACTTGTACAAACGCCATCATGACAAATTAATCTCCTGTTTTCTCCAAACAAAATGTTCAATCTTCAACTTTATTATCTCGACGTCATCATCGAGAAAAGTTAACGTTCTACACCGGACTCATACAACTATACAGTGTCATAGTCATACGAGCTACTCCATCAATGCAATTTAAAGTAAGGATGGCTCAAGTTGCAAGCCATCTGCACACGTACCGAAGGCCGCCTTTGTACTCCATAATAAGGAAACTAAATTCCATTTAGGGATGTTGAGGGCGAATAAATCAGAGACGACGTCCTTGGGTCACCGAACCTAGGATCATAGGACTTGGAAACGTTAACATAGAACTATAAAACTGGCCTCAGGTACTGTGCAGATGTCTCGATAAGATGAGGCACCGTGAACTCAGAATTGCGCACACAAAACTGAGCCTTCCGAACGCCATGTGAAAATACCCAATGCACTATCCTCCCGAGCTCTTTTTCTTTAATCATCACTAACGTAGAAGGGTCAGAAACTATTAGTTTTCATGACAAAATCAAATGCATCAGCAACAAATTGCACGTAGCTATTCTGTTGATAGAATATTGGTCTCTCGCTCAATACTGCACCCTTGGTTTAGGAGTAAGTTTGGTGTGTAAATCTCGCCTGACCAAAGAACAATCCTAGTGAGGGAGATGTAAATTAAATCGAGTGCCTGGAGGCTTGTGCCTGGGGTGGATCCCCACCTACGTTAAATGACTAGGACTGCTGAAAATCTGTGTTTTCAAAAAACATTCTAGGGTAACCATGTTTTCAGTTGAGACATTACAGCAGTGAAGTTCTAACATAAGCGGTACTGTTTCGCTCTGTCTACTACAAGATCGCCTTAGGAAGTCTAAGTGGCTTTTACGAAATGTTTTTTTCTTTATTCCACGCTGCTGCAGCAGCGGCGGCCTGTCGATTTCAATCTTTGAACTTGGATTGGAACTTTTAAGTTTCTGGGAAGGTAAGACAATAATGTTAGTCTGAGGAACTAGTGTTCGAAGGTTTTCATGTGGCTGGATTCTGAAGGTTTTTAACTACCATTAGTATGGAGGATTATCTATTCTGACAGTCATGCTGGTGGACACAAATGCATTGCATGGTTTTTATCAGCACCACTCGCATATCATCAGCATCATGGAGGTCTGTACATTACATACATACACTTCACGCCTGTCTCCCAGAGGGGTAGGCAGAGACTACAGATCTCCATTTGTCACGGTCCAGACATACCCCTTTCGCTTCATCTACATTCATACATCTTTTCACACATTACCTCCGGTTTCGAGTACTTTTCACGCCACCTTCGGACAGGACATTACCAATTTGGTCTGTATATGTCCTTCTGGGGCGACCTCTACTCACCCGGCCCATTACATCACCCATATAAATCTCTTTCGTCAATCGACTTTCATCCATCCAAGGTATGTAGGTACAGTCGGCCAACAATCTGATCCACTACCTTAAGGCGCGAATTACGCTGAAAAGAGTAAAGTGACGCGGCGCAGGCATCTTGCCGCTTCAAAACTTTTCAATACAATATGTATGGAACAGACTAGGAGGCAACGTGCCTGAGCCGTTCCGCTCCAGTATTATTCACAAACCTCCGCTTATTTTGTATTGAAATGTTTTCAAGAGACAAAATGCCTTTACCTTACCCCTTTTTTTAGTGTAATTCGCGCCTAAGGTTGAAACTATGTACAGTACATGATTATGATTTCATGTATAATACCTAAGCAAGTACCTATAGTAAATAAATAAAATACGTAAGCGAAGCAATTTTTTTTCACGGCTGCCTCTGACGCTCCATTCATGAAATTGGTTTTCAACTTGCAGGAATAAGATCTGGCAGTTTTAATGCAGTTAGCGAATTTGTAAGTGGATAGGATGGTTGGGTAGGGGCCATTTACTAAATTGGTCAGCTTAATATCTGGAATGGATAGCCTTAGTCCGCATTTCGGGATCCTATTTGAGTAATTTGCTAAGTTGCTGGGCACTGAACGTAGGGCGGTATTAAAAGCCTGAAATTGTAAAAGTGTCTGGATAAATGTACATTTAAGTATTTAACGCATGCCGTGTGGTGACGGCGAAAAGAATACATGTTTCACCACACCAGCCCAATTATTCACGTCTTGGGGGTCGTAAGTGGCGACCCAAGTAACTCTCCAAAGGCTGGGCAGCAGCGCTCCCAGTGAGTTAAACCACAACACCACTGCGATCGCTAACCTGCCTGCCAAGCGTGGCTATTATTGGCATATTCCAGCACTGGACGACGGCATGTGGCTGATGATGACGTAATGTAAAAAAATGTAAACGCTGATGCTGAAGGGATTTGAAAGTCCTGGTGTGGCGGCCACCGAATGGGAGAGCGCAGCGTGGGTAGACCTCCAGCAAGGTCCGACGATCTGGTTAAGACGGTGGGTACGCATAACCAGAACCGACTCCATCCAGTAACTAATCGCCCGACCCTGGGATTTATTAAAGTTCCCATCGGTTTTCTGGTATCCGATCATCAAACCCTGATTTCCTTATCATGGTACCACCTTTGAAATATATTATACGATCTGGTTAAGACGGCGGGAACGCATAACCAGAACCGACTTCATGCAGTAACTAATTGCCCGACCCTGGGATTTATTAAAGTTCCCATCGATTTATCTGGTCTGTGATCATCAAATCCTGATTTCCTGACCTTTGAAATATATTCTTTCCAACAAAACAAAAAATCAAAATCGGTTAATAAATGACGAAGTTATCCGCGACAACCATAAAAAAAACATGTAGGTACTTGAAAGAATTGAGAACGTCTCCTTTTTTGAAAACTCTTAAAAACAGCAATGGACAATTAGTATTACTAAAAATGAAATCTCGTTGTGTGCCCACGCCCCTTACGCCTTGAAGGTTTGGCAAAACATATAAATGGACAGCGCCTTGATAAAAGCTATAGCAATGTACTTTTGTGCTTCAAATCCATAACGAGTAATTTTGCTATTTATTTTTTTAAGTTACAGCGAGTTATTACAGCGCACATGTTTCTCTCTCTGTCTTACCGTAAAGTCCAGCGAGCGATACAAGCTGTAGCGGAAATTGTACTAACTACAGTGATACGACTTCAAAATAAGATGGGCTACTTTACCTAAAAGCATCATTTTCTGCAGCCTGATACTTCCTCCGCAACCAGCTCAAAATATTAATCGCTACGCATACCAAAACCACGACTGTACTGGCTGAGTCATGTTCGTATTGCGTTTCCCTGTACAGTCAGAGGCAGTAGAGGGCGGCGCGGCGGGGAGCGATGACGTCATAGGCTCCTACTAATTCAGCGTGACGTCAACAAGGTGCTTTTTGCTCGTACTATTTTTGTAGGACTTCATAATTAGCTGGGAAAAATTGTTCAATATAAGTAGTTAATTGTAATGGTTCAATGTAAGTAATAAATACAGACCAAACAAAACTACACTAGCAATCCAAAATACAATCCAAAACTGACGTTCAGGATAGAGCGAGACGACTATATGAACAAATTGCAGGGGTGAAAGAGTACGAAATAATAATGCGTTTTATCCCTTACTGCGCAGTAGTCTATGGATCCAGAAGTACAACGTTTATGAAAATTGTTATTTACCTGCAGTTTTTTTTCAGGTTTCTGTAAAATGGAAAATGAAAACATTCTCTATTGCGTACTTAACGAACCTATTGAGAGCCAAATTATATATTTTTCTCGATTTTGTTATTTCAAACTTGGTGTTTAGTGAAAATGAACAATTTGAGGTTATCTATAACGACGTATAGTAATATTATAAAGAGGAAATAATTGTATGGATGGAAGTTTTAAACGAATAAACTCAAAAAGTACTGGATGGATTTCGAGAATTCTTTCACCATTAGAATGCTACATTATCTCTGAGTAGCATGGGCTACATTTTATACCGAAATTCCCGCGGGATTGAGAAAAAAACGTGAGGAACACGCTAGTAGCTTGTATTTCCTAGGTTGCAACATTTCGCTTGAACTCGGAAAGACTGAAGGTGTCATGGCGCTTGCAATACTTAGTTGTGTTTGATCTCTTCGAGATCTAAAGGTACCTACTTCATGAATGAATTAGTATACTAGCCCCCAGTGGCGTGCACACCATATAGGCAAAAAGACACTGCCTACCTTAGTATTTTGGCTACCCGACTTAATAATTAAGTTATTACTAGATCTTTTTTTGTTGTACTCACGATATTGGCTAACAAAGGTCCTGTGTTTTCTGGGTGAGTAGATATGCAGGTACCTATATTTCGTAAAGACAAGTTAACTTCAATCCTTGGGAATTACTGCCTACCTTGTCGTAAAAGCCAGTGCACGCCACTGCAGTAGCCCCCTTACCAATAAACGCGTTTTAACTTATACCGAAGTTATTACATCTCTACTGAATTACTGAACATTAGGGTATAACTATAGGAGGTACTTAACTATAGGAGCCTTGTGGGGCACAGCAAGTGGTGATGTCTCTTTGAGATCTAAAGGTACCTACTTGATATATATATATACTAACCCCCTTATCAATAAATGCGTTGTAACTTATACCGAAGTTATTACATCTCTACTGAATCTGGTTACTCCGTATTTGACGTACAACTGACAACTTAAGCTCAGTACAAAGACGGAATAGATAAACCGCGTTTGTTGGCAAAGCCGTTATTGTTTATTGCGCATTGTATATTAGCACAGCATTTAATCTTTTCTTTTTGTTATTTTTTGTACTTTTTAAATTGAGGCAGATGAAGATGTTTATGGAAGACAGGCTCCTAGTCTTTCACAAACACAGGTTAGTTTTCCAACCTAGCTATGAAAGCAGCTGCAACTGCTACCTTTTCACAAGCAACTTATAACGTTATTTGTATTGTGGTGCATCTATAGGTAGCTATACTTAACATGTAATTTTTTCTAGAGAAATGTTTTTTTTATTAGAAATGTAAAGAATTACCAGGAAAAAACATTGTTAAAGTTGATCTTATTGCTTAGAGCGATTTCTTCCAGGTAAACTAATTTAAATCCAAATATTCTTGTTCACGTGCTTCCATGCACGTGACATGCTGAGTGAGGGCCTATTTCTATCGCTGGGTAAAGTACCAAAACCTACACACGGTCAGTCTTGTAAACAATATGGATATCTAAAAAAAAAAAACACTTCACGCCTTTTAATCCCAAAGCGGGGCAGGCAGAGGCAATTTCTTCATAAGCAAATGCCCACGGTTCACTAAGCGTATTTAACCCAACGTGACAGGGGGTGAGCCCATCGCCGTTAGAGAGTTCACACACCTTGTGGTGTGCGGGTTTCATCACGATGTTGTCCTTCACCGTACGAGCGTTGCGATGCGTACATAGGCTCTAAAAAAGAGCCCCATTTTGGTACATGTCCAGTAGCCGCACTCGAACCCGCGACCTCCCGGTTACTCAAGTATCCGACCAACTGGACTACAGACGCTTCGATATCTTTTTAGCAATTAATATAATAATAGATGTGGTAAATATTGGACCGTATTCGTTTCAATTAGGCTGTCAGTCAGGGAGGAGTTTTTCTCAATTCGTCAGTAGGTATATAATATATGATTCTTTCTATGTTTTTAGCGGATAACTTGGTCGTTTGTATTATATATATCATTATATATCATTATATTTTGAAGTTTTTTTTTGTTGGTAAGAAGATATCTCCAAATGGTTCCCATGATAATTTCCTTATCATGGGAACAATTTCGAACGAGAAGCCGAAAACAGACAACAGTAGCGTGCAATTGGAGAGGCCTATGTCCAGCAAGGACAAGTATGGGCTGATAATGATGGGCCGGACAGACGTCATCTTGTCTTAACTATGAATATCTAATGAATATAACATCGAGGGAGGCCTATGTTCAGCAGTGGGTGTCATAACATAAGAACCTTCTGCTATCATTAATAAACACAACCAAATAAGAATTATCGATAGAATATCGGCCCAGCCGTTCCGGAGTTATGCGGTTACCAACACATTTTGCGATTCATTTATGTATCTACTTACTAGCTGTCCCAGCAAACACTTGCTTTGCCATAATAAGTTGCCTGTGTATCCCGTCTATTGGGAGAAATACAACTTCTAGATGCAAAAAAAAATCGATAGTAGCCGATTCTCAAGACCTACACCTACGGAATACGCATATATTTTACGGAATACGCATAGAGTGCAAGCGGTAATGCCAAACGAATTGATAACATGTTGAAGGTCACTATAAGATTACCCGGATTGGTACGATATATATACTCGTAATTAGTAACACATTTGGTGTCAAAAGTGTCAAAAAAGTGCCAATACGTCGGATTCATCTTGTAAAAAATAAAATATAAATACCTCAATTTTAACAGCGCTACTAAGAAAATACTGCGCGTCAGAAGCGAAGAGTCAAGCACACACATTATCTTCCATGAAAGTTTCACTGTTCAGAAGTGCGGCGATATTATAGCGCGATACACAGATAAACACAAAACTACCCACAAGTGTTTTACAACCTACTCGGTCTGGCCATCTGTGACAGCTGTCTCATCACCTACTGCCATCTAGCGGGAAGAAATAAAACTACGTGGTTAAACCTAAAACTTTTATTTCGACGACAATAATGACCAAGTGCGCCGCCTGTATGAACTACGTGAGTGTACGTATAGAGGGCACTGTGTGTTCTAAGTGCAAGTCGGAATTCCATCGCGCATGTGTTGGCCTGTCCGCTGGCGCTTCGCCGTCGTGGTGTTGTCCAAACTGCACCAGTAAAGTACCTCGGGACAACGGGGCTGAGACTCCTGTGGGTAAGCGGCCTTCGAGGGGAGAGAGGATGATGGAGGTGTGCGGAGCGAATACGCGGTCACCACCCACAGCAACGTCGCCTGTGCGGTGTGCGATTAGCGACGGCTCACCCAACGACACGGCCCATGACATCACCGAGGAGTTCCGGGTGGACCTGGGGCTGGAGCTACGCGCCTTTAGGGAGGAGCTGCGTGCTATGCGGTTCGAGTTGGTCGGGATGCGTGCTGACATGGCGGAGTTCCGTGCCTCTATGGTGGATTGCAAGAGGAGGGTCGATGAGGTGGAGAAACGGGTGGAGGCGGTCGAGCAGAGAGTGGCCGAGGGTGTCGCAGAGCACGGTAACAGAATCCTAGAGGAAGCGATTTTGAAACTCCAACTGGAGCTGCAAGACCGCGATCAGGACGCTCTCTGTAATGACTTGCAGGTGTCCAATATGCCTGAAGAGAGGGGGGAGAACGTCTCACATATTTTCACCCTAATTGCGGCCAAGTTGGGGGTGACCATCGACGAGCGCGACGTGGTGAGTGTGGAGCGTGTGGGGGGGCGGCGCGACGAGGGAGCAGCGGGAGGCGGGCGGCCGCGGCCGCTGGTTGTGCGACTGGCGCGCCGGGCCACCAAGCTGCAGCTGCTTCAACAGGCGCGGGTGCGCAGGACGGCAGACACGTCGGGGCTCGGCATCGCTGGGACGCCGACTCGGTTCTACGTGAACGAGAGGCTGACCCGACTAAACCGACAGCTGTTTCAACGGGCGAGGGAGCTGGGTCGCGCGGCGGGATGGCGGTACATTTGGACTCGGGATGGTCGAATCTATGCACGTCAAACGGACGGGGTGAGGCCACATCGTATACGCCAAGAGGGCGACTTAAATATTTTTGATTTGGCCCCGGTTCGTGCTTCCAATCCCACAGCAGCCTAAAACAAAAAATATTTGTATTAGAAGGAACTCGGTACTCTTTCCAGTATCGAGTAATTTATTTTTTTATTTTATTTTTGTGTACCTAAAGAACTGTTTGTATTTTTCGTTGTTGTACAACCGATTGTTGAATAGGTCAGCCGGCTTTGTTGTTATTTTCTGTCACTGTTGTTCTGTGGGAGTGCGCAGCGTGGTTCACGGGGTCTGTAGAAGATACAGTTATTTGATTATTTATCAATATTTATTAAACCTACACATCCGTATTGTGACTATGACACATAACTTATATTTATTGACTGCTTACAAACCAATATATCTTTATTTACGTATGAGCATATTATTAAATAACATTATGTATGACTTACCATTGATGTGGCGGAAACCGAGCAATCACCGATCGTATAAAATTGACATTCTCCCGCTTATTTTAACCATACATTTTAATTGCCTTGATATTTACAATGTATAACACGAAATCCATAGTTGTAAGTTTATTTAATGCCGGGTCTTTAAGTACAGGGCACGATGAATTTATATCGTGTGTATTAAATAGCAATAGTGATATTTTGGCAATAAACGAGACGTGGCTGCGCGACGGTGAAGACGGCCGTGCTCCCGTCGTGGCCGGATACCGACTGAGGCACCTCCCGCGGCCGCGTGAGGTACGCTCGCGCGGTGGCGGTGTAGGCTTTTATACCAAGCACGGAATCCGTGTCTACACTTGTGCACATCCTCCAGCGCCTAATGTTGAACAGATGTGGATCCGGCTTAATACGAACGGAAAAAGGATTGTGATTGGTACGGCATATCGCCCACCTTGGTTAAATGTTGACTTATTTTTTGACGCGATCACTGAGACTATTACATCTTTCCACGACTATGACCAAATATTATTGCTAGGTGACTTCAACGTAGACTATCAAGACAAACGACATCGTCACTATGGTTGCCTCGCTGGCTTTCTAGCTTCTGTCGGTCTGAGCCAAATAGTACATGAGCCGACCCATTTCACCGATCACAGCGAGACGACTATAGACCTGGTTTGCACCAGTGTACGAGTACGCCATATTGACATACGACACATACCTGACCTGGGAAGACACGCGTACATAACAGTAACACTAGACATTCGTAAGACAAAACCAATACCACGACATATATCTTTTAGACCTCTAAAAGATATTGACATGACTGTTTTTAACAAAGACCTTAATGAAATGGACTTTGACAGTATTTTGCTACTTGATGACGTTAATGACATGGTTCACTTATTTAATTACTTTATGACTTTACTTTTTGACAAACACGCTCCAATAAAAAACATTTTAGTTAAGGAACAACCCCAACCGTGGCTAACTAGTACTGTCCGAACTATGATGCGCCTTCGTGATGAAGCTCACAAAAAGTTTAAAGTCACTAAGCAGGATGCACATAAGCAATACTATTTGGACCTTAAAAATTGTGTAATAGCTGCAATCAAAAATGAAAAACGAGCTTACTTTGAGCAACACATAAATCAGACAATAAGGGACCCAAAACTTCTGTGGCGGAATATTAAGAGAACCGTGGTTCCGAAAGGACGGAACTCTGAGCTACCCCCCAATTGTGACGACCCTAATGACATAAACCAATATTTTTTGACAGTCCCGGGCAGACCAAACGTGACCATATCCAATATGACTTTTTACGAGTATCACAAGCACGCTCGGGCAGGGACTCTCAAACTGACAACTGTAACCTCAGATGTTGTTGGGAGAATTTTAACAGGAGTTAAAACGAATGCTCGAGGCGTGGACAATATTACTATTGACATGATTTTACGTACGATATGACATTGCCCCGTACTCTTGATGTTCTGACTAAAATGATCAACACTAGCATACTGACTAATGTATTCCCGACTAACTGGAAGGTTGCCAAAGTAAATCCGCTTCCTAAGATCCCTAACCCTGTCAACCTTAGTGACCTTCGACCAATAAGTATCCTTCCCACCCTGTCGAAGATAGTGGAAAGGGTGGTGTATGATCAGCTCTCAAAATACCTGGAACAGAATCAGTTACTTCCGGATTTGCAATCAGGATTTCGCAAAAAAAGAAGCACGGCCTCTGCACTACTGGACGTGGTTAGCAATATTTTGACAGCAATAGACAAGGGGAAAAGCACAATTCTTTTGCTTCTCGATTTTTCCAGGGCTTTTGACTGTCTGAACATACCCTTACTACTATCCAAGATGTCCTTCTATGGGTTTGATTCTTCTACGGTTCGCTGGTTCAACAGCTATCTGTCCGATCGATCACAGATCGTCAGCATAATTAAACCAGATGGTCTCGAATGTTCCTCTGCAGCAAAGCCTCTTTTACGTGGAATACCACAGGGCTCTATTTTAGGTCCACTGCTTTTTATTCTGTACAGTGCTGACATCATAAATGCTTTACAGTGTACTCAATACCATTTATACGCTGATGATGTTCAACTCTACGCTTCAAACCATCCGTCAGCAGTGAAAAGCACACTGGAAAATATAAGTAAGGATCTGGATCGTCTCATTGCTTGGTCGGACAGAAGCTGTTTGGTGCTGAACCCTAGAAAGTCAAAATTCATGATCCTTGGAACAAAAACCCAAATACGCAATACAGTACACTCCATGGCTGCCCATAATATATCCATCAAGGGCGAACCAATTGAGCGAGTGATGGAAGCAAAGAACCTCGGTATCCTCATGGACAGCGAGCTGCACTTTGAAAAACACATTGTTAATGTCGTCAGTAACTGTTTCTATCGTCTCAAATTGTTGTATCGTGTACGCGATTACCTTAGTGTTGATCTTCGGATCACGCTGTGTGAGTCGCTCATACTATCGCGTTTGAACTATTGTGACGTCGTCTTTGGTGGATGTATTCTTGGTAGATCCAAACGACTTTTACAGCGTGTACAAAATGCTTGTGCTCGTTTTTGTTTTAAAATCCCACCTCGTTCCCATGTCACTCCGTACTTGAACAAAGCAAATCTTCTGAATATGGAGGCACGTCGAAACCTACATCTCGCTACTCTTTTGTTTGACGTTGTCCACAGCAAAGAGCCGCATATTTATATGAACAACTTAATTGGTCTCAAAGGGAAAGACAAAAATCTAAACTGATGTTGTTTACACCTTCGCACAGAACTGCTGCATTTCGGGGAAGTTTCAGGTTTGCAGCGTCCAAGTGCTGGAATGACATACCTCCTCCTCTTCGCAAAGCTGGAAGTCGGATCACCTTTAAGCGTAAGCTTAAAGGTTTCCTTCTGGAACGGCAGAAGAATTCCTCATCCTAATCCAGCACTTAGCAACTACTGCACATTGACTTCAGTGGTCGTGACATCTATTTATATAGTATATTAGTGTATGATATGTACGTATTTATATTTTATATCGTATAATTTTGTCTGATGCTGGCACTGCTGGACTGCTCGTGCGTCACACCCCGGGCACTGGCTGAAAATCAGCGTCGTGGCGTATGTCACGGCAACATGCTGAGCCGGCTGCCCTTTCATCGCCGCAATATTTTTTTATTTTTTTATTGTGTTTAATATGTGTGTTTTGTATTCTGTTATTCATTTTTTTTTCTTTTTGTATGCTTTTATTTCTACCTTGTGCGGCGTGAATAAATATTTTTTCTTTCTTTCTTTCTATTTTTTCATATAAAATTTGGTAAAAATCGGTAAAGCCGTGTCGGAGGAGTACGGTAACTAACATTGTGACATGGAAATTTTCTATATTAGAGAAGAGATTAAAAAAGTTTATTTTTCATTCTATATTTTGATGTACCTCGCTGAAACAGCGTAACCTCAGGAATTATCTGTTCTACTAATTTTTTTGGCTAAAAGAAGGAAAAACAACGGAAATGTTAAACTTCAACGACAAAAATAATCTTTTCTATTTACTACAATTGTTCATGTATGAAAAGATGTATGAATGTAGATAAAGCGAAAGAGGTATGACAGGACCGTGACAAATGGAGATCTGTAGTCTCTGCCTACCCCTCTGGGAGACAGGCGAGACGTGTATGTATCAATGTACTACAATTGGAAACGATCTGCGGGCTTATCTATGCCTATTAATGAAACTAAACTAAATTACATTCACTCAATTTATATGTACTAGGCAAAGTGATAACAATATTAAAATACACCAAAACACCCGGCATAACCCATCATTAACAAATTTTAATGCTACAACTATCAAATTTTAATGCTATCATTCTATGGCATAATAAAATTCATACACAAATTAAACCTAAAAGCATCCAGTTACTTTAACCAACCGTGATTTGATATTTAACTACGTACCCATTATAATGTTAGTTGTAATTGTGCTATCTAAATGTAAACTGTTATGACTGACAAGCAATTAGGGGCCTCTGAGCTTCACCCGGCCCATTAAAGAAACGCGTTCTAGCCTATACAACATTGAATACGTTGTAGATAGAACGGCACGATTCATACATACATACACTTCACGCCTGTCTCCCAGAGGGGTAGGCAGAGACTACAGATCTCCATTTGTCACGGTCCTGACATACCCCTTTCGCTTCATCTACATTCATACATCTTTTCATACATGACCTCCGGTTTCGAGTACTTTTCACGCCACCTTCGGTCAGGACATCACCAATCTGGTCTGTATATGTCCTTCTGGGGCGACCTCTACTCACCCGGCCCATTACATCACCCATATAAATCTCTTTCGTCAATCGACTTTCATCCATTCTCTCCATATGCCCAAACCACCGAAGCATGCCATTTTCAATCTTGGTCACTACGTCTTCCTTCAAACCGCAACTTTCACGATTCAACCTGTTTAAAAAAATACATTTCACGCCTTCCAATCCCAAAGCGGGGTACAGAGGCACTTGCTAAAGCAAATGCTCACGGTTCACCAAGCGGATTTAACAGAACGCGCTCGGGGGTAAGCCCATCGTCGTTATAGGGTTCACAAACCTTGTGGTGTGTGGGTTTCATCACGATGTTGCCCTTTTTTTGTACGAGCGTTACGTTGCGTACTCAGGCTCTGAAAAAGAGTCCGCATACCATATAAAAATACCGCATACTGGATGTATGTATGTCCAGTAGGCGAACTCGAACCCGCGACCTCGGCGGTTACAAGTGAAGTATCCGACCAACTGGACCACGAACGCTTTTTTTTAATAAACAGTGAAAAAGCGTTTTACAACCAACCTGCCTGATGTTAAGCAGCGATATGGTATACGATGGGGCACACTTGTTCGCCAGGTAGGTACCTATTTACCCGTGACTTGAAGACCTTCAAACTGTACTGCGCAGAATACACATACCTATTTTTTTTTAAATTGTAGTGTATCATTATGCTTTGATATACTGAAGTATTTTTCTAAAAAGGATATAAAGGTTAAGGTGCTAACAAAAGTCTATGTGAATAATCATATCCCATACCTACGTATCGTCCTGTCAGAATTTAGATATTACAGACTAAAGTTTTTTCCTATTTTAGGATTAAGATGGTGACAAAAGCCTGTGCCAATAATTATCGTATCACGAAAACAGCAGTCAATTATAGCCGATGTTTAAAAGGAGCTAATTCCTTAACCCTTGTTAATAGCCAAAAAAGCCAAATGAAGGCGAAAAACTTGGTGCATAACAAAAAAAAAATAAAACACAAGTATGTCCAGCAGTGGACAAGTATGGGCTGATGATGATGATGATGACACAGGATATTGTATACTGAAGGTGTTTTATTTTATAATAATCCTAATCGTAAGTATAGCTGATTCTTTCATGTTGGTTTAACAAAAGGTGTTAAAAATAAGTATAAGTATCCAAGACATGAGTTCTATTTACGCAACAAAAATGCCTAACTAAGTATTATTATGAAACGTCAAGAACTATGTTTTATTGATTGGTATAGACATATTTCTATATGTTTCCAGAACAAACCATCGCACTCATACATATGTACATACGTCACGCTCGTTTCCTAGAGGGGTAGGCAGAGACCACTTATCACGATCCTGCCAAATCTCATTCACCTCTGGTAAATCTCATTCTACAGGTTTCTTTATACATGCTTGCCGGTTCGGTTTCGGGTAACCAGTACAGCATCTTTAAGGACATCGCGAATCTGGTCATGGAATGTCTTCCATCTCATATAAAACAATATTTCTCCAACCTCGCCCGTTCTACCGTCAAAATATCCGTGTCTAAACTGTTAATATCCTAAAACATTGAAAACTCTATAACCCTTTATGGCTGAACCTTCCAGACTGTCAGATTATTTCCCTGATAGTTCACGATTATTAGGTCTACCATCCGCATCAGCCCCTCATCACAATACCACCACCTTAGCAACGATGACTTGGCGAAGGTAGACATCGAAAGTACCAAATTATCTTGACCTGTGGCATAAGTGAATTTGGAAAAGACTGCAAAATTTAGTACCTAATGGAAACGACATTAAGACCACAAGGCACTATCTATAAAACTGTGTATTTTGCAAATGGATTTTTGAGTGCCTGAAATTTTGATGGGGCAATCAAACAGACCGGATTTAGAAGACTATACTTGGCCCCTGGGGTGTTTTATTCAATCCGTTTTTTTATATTAAGTGCACATATAACGACGTCTTTGAATACGCATAAAACTATATTAGGTGTCTTTTTAGTACTAACACTAAAATGATGTTCAAGTATTGGTAAAAAATAACCACTGCAGGTAGGTAGGACTTTATTTTGACATTGGCATCCATGAGAGAAACAAAAATCTGTCAAAATTTACTTTTTAACGTCGGTTCTTTTTATGTACAATTATGTAAATGATGTAGAGCAGATCTCAGACGACATGCAGGACTCAAAGAGTAAGAGAAAATATATTCTGTCCCTTACTGCGTAGCAGGTCATTTCGGAACCCTAACTGTCAAATTAGTAGGAAAAGTGACAGTTTGGATCCAGAACTACATGATATTTCATACATTTTGTCTTAAGGTGCTACGCGACTTGCAAGTCTATAGTTGTGATTGGTCAGATCAGAGAGAGAGAGCGGATATTAGCGCCTTACTTTTTAATCATAGCAATATTTGTGAAATATTTTTGCCTACAATAATATTATAGGCATAACAGTGAAATACGATAAAATTGAAAAAGTTTTCTAATCATAATTATACTTAACTCTTTCCTGACAAAAAATGTGTCTTACTCTCTTATTGAATTCCCCGTATAATATCAAAGGTAACTCGACTTACGTATTTGGATTGAAACTCACCTCTCAGACCAAACACAGCCAGATTCGCAAGCCATGTACCAGTTGGTGTCTTTCCCATCAAAATGTATTTAATTATATGTACTGCTGAACCCAAACTGTCACTTTTACTACCGATTTGACAGTACCCTTTTTTTTCATCGTGTCGAAATCCGTTATGGATACCCCACCAGGGACAGCGGCGGGGTTATGTGGGACTCGCATCCACTAAAACCCCACGGTGACCACTCCCGCGTTTTTGCCGGGGCCCCCGGAACAGGTCCAGAAGTACCCTGCTACATAGAAATGGACAGAATATATTTTCTCTTACTCTTTCACATCAGCATGTCATCCAAATTCTTGTCTCGTTTCATTCTAAACGTCAATTTCGGTTTGTAAGTTTTTTTATCACTATGAACAAGCGTTTGACCACCATTGAGTCTAGTTGTTTTTGGTCTGAGCTCCACCTACTTACATGGATTTGTTCACTCATCGTTTTAGCAAGCTGAAGTGGCAGTGGGCCGGCCATATTAGCCGTAGAACCGATGACCGTTGGGGAAAACGAGTTCTGGAGTCGAGACCGCGTCTCGTCAAACGGAGTGTAGGACGGCCTCAGGCAAGGTGGACTGATGATATACGCAAGATGGCTGGCAGAAACTGGATGCGAGAAGCCGAAAACAGATCACAGTGGCGTGCAATTGGAGAGGCCTATGTCCAGCAGTGGACAAGTATGGGCTGATGATGATGATGATGATGACATGGATTTAAAATATCGAAGCGCAAAAATTAACACTTCACAAGGCTCCGTGGGTAGAGCTTAAGTTATTCTATATCTTAAGTCGTAAAACGCTATCAAATACTACCAATATGCAGTATTTCACTTGGCAAATCGTGCTTTGAAGTTTATTTCGTCCAGAATTTACTGTAGACGGCCGACAATAAATTCCCTTTGTCTGGAAGATTAACTTGGCATGGTATAGGTTGACTTGTGACTGGATATCTAATCTACCCATCTGATTTTAAGTTATATAGAAGAGTCTCCTTTATCAGTCAATACATAGTATAAAACAGTCACCTCCCTCTGTATGTCCCTATGTATGCTCAGATCTTTAAAATTAAGCAACGGATTTTTCATGGTATGTAATGGTAATGGCGGTTTCCTTTAATGGTACATTTGTTTATTTATTTTGGCAAACAAAACAGAATACAATCAGCACATCACCAAAATTATACGTATGAAAAACTTTGTTATATTTAAATCGTATTCCAAAGTATGACACACAGAAACAATATAGGTGACATTGTTAACCAATACTGGTAAGTATACTTAGAATAATCATCATCAGCCCATACTTGTCCACTGCTGTACATAGGACTCTCCAATTGCACGCCACTGTGACCTGTTTTCGGCTTCTCGTATCCAGCTTCTGCCAGCCATGTTGCGCATATCATCAGTCCACCTTGCCTGAGGGCGTCCTACACTCCGTTTGCCAAGACGCGGTCTCGGAATTTTATACCCGGTGAACAATATTGAGTTATACCGTATGTATTTTTGTTTTTTACAGTCATCCAATAATGCCAACCAATTTCTACTAATCTTCTTATATATAAAAATGAATTGCTGTTCGTTAGTCTCGCTAAAACTCGAGAACGGCTAGATCGATTTGGCTTATTTTGGTCTTGAATTATTCGCGGAAGTCTAGGGAAGGTTTAAAAGGTGTATTTCATCCAATAAACGAGTTACGAAGGCGACTTCCTATGGCACAACAAATGTTTGCTGGGACAGCTAGTTTCTTATAAATAAGCATTTACAATTGAAATTGATACATTCATTATTTAGGTTTGGAGCAAATGTGAGTCACGCTTAGTTTCGGGTTTGCGATGGGTTCACTCTAGGCTATGCCTCCACGTGCCAGGTGCGTACATAGTTACCAATCGAGACACTTCAATGTATGCGTCTGTCGTCGGCCGCACGCGTCCGCCTAGCTCCTGTGAAGTGACGCCATAAATTTCAATAGAGCGAGAGACTATTGCCACATCAGCTGCATACGACAGATATGTATGTGCGATCATACGCTTCCGTCATTTCGACTATGAACTGGCAATGCGTCTTATCTGCACCCAGTGGCGTGCACTGGCTTTTACGACAAGGTAAGGCAGCAATCCCAAGGATTGACACCTATGTATAGGTTACTTGTTGTGAGTGCTACAAAAAAGGATCTAGCAATAACTCTAAACCTACCAAAATACTAAGGTAGGCAGTGTCTTTTTGCCTATATGGTGTGCACGCCACTGTCTGCACCGTTCGTATGATACGACTTTCATTAGTATGACTATGTCATATAGTACATTTTGTTTTAAAAAATCCATGAACTTTTAAATCAGATAGGACCTATTGCCATGAGATGGCTCCACATTAGCGCAACGGATAGAAACAACTGTTCGATTCGACTGACGTTTATTGACTCCCTGTATATGGTCATGAACAAACTTAGGAAGGATACACAGATGTGTAATATGGTTACATAGTGGATAATATACTTAGGTTTAGGGCACTTCAGCCAGTTCAAACTCGAATTTTGTTGTTGTGTTGTTGTTGATGCTATGAAACTGCCAGAGTGCTGTAGACTCAGGCCCCTGTTTGAAAAAATACACTTCACGCCTTTTAAACCCAAAGCGGGTTAGGCAGAGGCATTTGCTTGGTAAGCAAATGCCCCTGTTTGAAACAATTACTGCAGTGACACCACAATTTTCTAAAGTCCACATACATTAATTGGACGTAGTTAGGCAGACATTAGACGCTCTAACTAACTTTTAACTTAACTTTTTGGGGATTGAGTCTTTTCTGTGTAACTACGTCCAATTAAATCACTTTCTATCCCAAATAGAAAGGTGTTAACTTTACCACCTCCTTCGCCATTAAGTGGATTCATCTATCAAGCTAGGATTCCAATAACAATAATATTCTGACTACATATAAAACGATATTGTTCTAGCAGTTAAACCAATATTACCTCAATGTTCTCCCGAGCATCGAGTTAAAAACCCATTTTGCCTTCCGAAAGAAAGGAATAGTACCTATACCTTCAAAATGCGTTACGTTTTATTATTCAATATTAAATCTTTACGTTCGCCAGTCACCTGTCAAAGTCCAATATATCACAAAAGGTACCTTTGATGTCCCTTCTTTGGTTTACGACTTTTTATTTTAGCATCTTTCGGCTCCCTCACTACTCCCGGGGGCTATCTGAAGGTATTGGTTGAGATAACTCGGCCAAGTGTGATGTGGGGTTGCGGTCACATTGGTTCCCTAAAAAGTCTTGCCTAAGGAGTCTGTGTTTCCTGTTTCGTACAGTCTGAAGGTCTTCAAGTCGCTGGTAAATAGGTATCTAATGAACAAGTGTGCTCCAGCGTAGATCACATCGCTGCTTAACATCAGACAGGATCAATGGAAAAAAAATATTGGTTATTGGCAGTTTTTCAGTCAATTTTTTTTCGTGGTGGTCAAACGGAAAATGAAATTCAGCGAACAACCAACAGATTTTCATTTGTGTATGATGATTGATATTATTATGGACAGGAAGTTTATCCTCAGTACTTATCCTCTTTTTTTTAGCTTTTGACATATACGTACATTATTTCACACTCGCTGACCAGGAAACGTTGTTTAGCATCAAACCGTTTGCCGTGGGAATTCCGGGAATACCCCTCTTAGTCTCTGCGGTACTTCAGCTAAGTCCTTGCCAAATTTCAAGTCGTTTAGCTGTTTGCTCTATACGTTGATTGTCAGTCAGCTTCTACTTATATTTAGATTATTGTGTTGGTTTGATGTTAATCTTAATAACTAGCTGTACAGTATAATAACTAGCGACACCTTTCTATTAGGGATAGAAAGTGATTTAATTGGACGTAGTTACACAGAAAAGACTCAATCCCCAAAAAGTTACTTCGGACCTTCGGAGATATTGAGCTTTAAAGTTGGATGCGCTATTTACCCGCCATACATGTGGATTGAGTCAGGGTACATAATAGGTGTTATATGTAAGGAAGCCTATGTTACCCGGGGATAGCGTAGCTTCCTAAACGGTTGAAAATGTTTTTTTTTAAATTGGTCCAGTAATTTCGGAGTCTATTCGATGTAAAATATTGTATTCCAATTCCTCACCATGTGTTATTTCACAAAGTAGTATATAATCAACATTTTTAAATGTCAAAAAACTACGTAAAAAGATTTTTTTTTGTTATTATTTCGGTAACATTCGTATTTATTTTAAATGTTGTTCACTAAAAATGTTTATACATTACAAAATAAATATAAGAAACAAAAATATAGTTTTCCTCCTTTTTTCCTTTTTATTCATTTTCCTCTTTCGAGCTCCCACTTTAGGATCCGTTACGGAACCCCAAGGATCGGTGATATTCTTATTTGCTTTTGATGGATGTGTGGTGGCGGGCTCTTTTCAAAGGTAAATAGAAGGTACAGAAATCTTGTTTGGTTTCCTCATGGATATCTTTATTACAGGGTTCAATGGCTTTTCGATAAACACTGATAATATGGTTTCGTTGGGCAAATTGGGTCAATGATTTCGTTTTTATTAATGGCCTCTTTGGAGATATTGCGTCACGGTTTTTTTTGCTATAGGGTCTGATTAATGATGAAGTGACGACCTGAAGGATATTTGGGGTTCATAAGGAATGCGGAATTTTCTTTGACGTTTTTCTCACAGATTTTCGGGCGGAGAACTGTCATTACTGTCATACTTTTCAAACAAAGTTTGACAGTACTAAGTAAACGTAAGTAAAACGTCAAAAAGAATTCGCTATTGGACTATCGAATTAAACAGACGAATGAATTTTGTCAATATTGTTCACCGGGTATATAGGCGCGAATATAATCAAAGACAAGCTCGAGCTTACCTTTGTTATTTTACTCGACGTTTCGCGCCTATATACCCGGTGGACAATATTAAGTTATAATGCATGTGCGCGTTTCATTTAAAAATGAATGAATTGAGTATTTGCTTCTGAGATACTGGGACTTCGATCTGTTTTCATCATCACCACAAACGCTCTCTCGTATTTTGTTGACCGTGGTCATTAATTTATCAGGATTTAAAATGACCAAAAGGCCGGTTCCATCCAGCAATCTGTTAAAGACCGTAGGAAACGAAAGAGATGCAACGACTATATTCTACTCAGAACAAAAAAACAACTATACTTACAATCCGAAACTGACGTCTAGAATAAAAAGAGATAACGATATGATAAACATCCCTTACGGCGTAGCAGGGTACTTTTACAATTTAGGGATCAAGTACATTTTAGAAAATTGCAATCAAGAATATATTTTACAAAAACTGAATTCATTCATAATTTATTCAAAATGTGGTGATAAGTTATTGATACAGGCATGGGGAATTAGGTAGGAGACCAATTCAGAAGCTTAGATTTGTTTAAAATAAATTAGTTTTTTTTAGAACTAAAAATGTTCTTGATCCCTAGAACGAATGCAACTGCGTTGAAACGTCGAGTAAAATAACAAAGGTAAGCTCGAGCTTGTCTTTGGTTATTTTCGCGCCTATACACCCGGTGAACAATATTGATGTATTGATTCGTTGGTTAGGTAGCTAACGTCTAACAATGCATCAACAGGTCCAATGTGGATCAGATGGAAGATTGAGTGATTAATAGAACTATCGCCTTAACATTAAGTATAATATTCCATTAACATTGTCCTGGCTGGTGCTCTATTGTTGCTTCATTTGTTTCGGAGGAACTCGGTTAATGACTTTGTCGTTTAGTCATTAATTGTCATTGACTTGAGATTTCCTGGATACATAAATCTATGAAATTAATGACTAGTTTTCTTTATTACCGAAACCAATCTTGGGTCCAAACCAAACCAGTCCCCCATCGGTCGTATGGCTTGTGGCAAGTCTTGTGCCTTTCTCCGCCAATACGTGCCGGCCGTCTTAACCAGATAGTCGGACCACCTTGTCATGCCAGCCCCCCTAGCACAGCACTCCAAGAAATAAGTGACAAGACATGTAACGCGCTGCGATTTGTTGAAACTAGCTGAGTCGCTCAAAGCGTGACATAGCAGCCAATCAGAGCGCGTATTTGTTCTATGTCATGTCTTTCTTGAGGCGCGTGCTAGGCCTGCTGATCAGCTGTACGTTCAAGTCATCCCACAGCTTCTAAATCAGCATCGCGAATACTGTCCATCCATACAGTAACTACCATTTTGAAATGATCATCCATTGGATGCAGTGTTTTTTTACTCTAAAGTTCATGTTCTGCAACAATAATCAGAAACCTACTGTTTCCTACATACATACATACATTTCACGCCTGTCTCCCAGAGAGGTAGGCAGAGACTACATATCTCCATTTGTCACGGTCCTGACATACCCCTTTCGCTTCATCTACATTCATACATCCTTTCATACATGACCTCCGGTTTCGAGTACTTTTCACGCCACCTTCGGCCAGGACATCACCAATGTGGTCTGTATATGTCCTTCTGGGGCGACCTCTACTCACATCACCCATATAAATCTCTTTCGTCAATCGACTTTCATCCATTCTCTCCATATGCCCAATAATCTGTAGGTACTCTAATGTCTTTTGGCATAGCTTGATTTACTTGAGCTAAAATCTGTGCTTGAGGTGAGTCACAGAATACGGATCTAAAATGTAACTATAATAGGTCGTTTATTCTCAGTAGTTCTTTTTGCCTTCTACTTCTGATGAAAAATTCACACTTTTTTATTGTCGTTCCTTTCACTTGGAGTTTCACTGGCCAAATAGTAAATTTGGCAACCCGACAGAACAACTTGAGCCTTAACCTCTGTAGCTCAACAAATATTATTGAACTATATTAGCTTGTACGTCAAGCAATAGTAACTTGATGTCACTGCAGTGGTGCCATTCCGGTGGTGACAGGTCAGTGGAAGGAAGGTTTGTTCTAAAAAGGAACTCACGAAGGGACAACCGGGAGTAAACCTAATAGGCACTACGACAAAGGCCTAAGTGACGCAAACAATCGGCCACACCCATCAATCCGTCACACAGTACCTAAATCAACAGGAAACCGGAATCCATCCGAATTACGGTGAAATTTATTGGGCAAAGTTCGATTGTTGACAATACGCCATTTGTATCAATAGGCCAATGGGAAATGCTTTTACCGTCGTTGCGTCGTTTACTTTATTTTCGGGGGATGCCCTCTCGTTTGCACTAATTGTGTGCGGGTGCGATTTTTTTGCGATTTCCTGGACCGAGGGGCGATTCAAGTGATGAAAATCCTTGACACGTAGGTACCTACTAAAATTATGTGCTTGGTGACAATGAACAACTTTCCTATAAATGGTTTTTTGCTAGATGACATTTAAGCTATCTATATCCATATTTTTCTATCTCGAAATAGTTTTAAGAAAAAATATAGCAACATTTTTTCAGTAGGTGTACTAAAACATTAGAAAGACTACTGCTTATAACTCTTACACATATTATACTTGATGCAAATCTTTGCCAATCCAAAACCAATTGATCGGTAGTAAAATTGTTTTGCCAAAGCAAAAAGTTCAACAGAACTGGAATAGGAGCTCAAACAGGAACTTTTGGTGCAATTTGTTACGTGTCCTTTGCAATCGATCTTTGGTTTTTATGCTCTCTGTACTGCTGACGCTCCCGGATTTCACGTCACGTAGCTTGGCACATAGCAATTTTGGGATGAATATAATCTATTTGGTTTATTTTACGCGAAAACGAGCGTCTGTCCAGTTGGTCGATCCTTGACTTGTAAGGGGAGGTCGCGGGTTCGAGTCCGGCTACTGGACGTGTACCAATGGAACTCTTTTTCAGAGCCTATGTACGCAACGCAACGCTTGTACGGTGAAGAACAACACCGTGATGAGACCCGCACACCACAAGGTGTGTGAACCCTATAACGGCGATGGGCTTGCAGCAGAACCAAACTCATCGGAGCGTAGAAGCGACGTCCGAAGTTAGGGCACTGTTAAAGAGATCCAAATAATGAAATAAATAAATAAATATTTTACAACAACACACACATTGCCTTCATCCCATGTTAAGTAGCTAAGCACTTGTGTTATGGAAATCAGACAACGAGATATATTTACTTATATATTTTTTTTTTCATTTAAATACATACTGATATAAATAAAACACCTAGACACATCCAACAAGTACTTAAAAGCTCATCATCTAAGCACCTGTCAGCGATGGGAATCGAACCCACGACCCTACAGAGCAGAGGCAGACATGCTGACCACTACACCAACGGGCCCGTCAGTAGTAATTACCAGTAAAAATGAACATAAATAGTAAAAAGTAATTGTAAATTTCGTAGAAACCCGCATGACTGTAGACAAGTAGGTATTTCCCAAGTAATGGGAGCAACAAGTATCATGATCTTTTTTTCCTCCTATTATCGGATGTTCACTTGAGCATAATGCTATTAAAATGTTGCAAGAACGAACTTGCAGGTTTCGTCATGGAAGACGCGTCCACGCGAAGCATTGTGTCTCGCTTGTGGCAATATATGATGATGGAGATAGCGATATGCCTTATGACACACTGTGGTTTCCCCAGAATTAAGTATCCAAATACGTGTGTACTCGTAGCCACTCAAATTCGAGCAAATTTTAAAAAAAAATAGGATTGTATGATTGTAGTAAAATTATTTGAAATTAGTATTTTATTTAAAAAGTCATTTCAACTAAAAAAGCCACTACCTATTTTGCCTTCACAAGCAATTTTATTAGAAAGCCAATCGTAGTGATGCAAAGATAAAACAGATAGTTTCATTGTAACCACATTTGAAAGTAAGCGTTTGTTGAACGTGGTCGTAACTTAAATAAAACATAAATTACTTTACACTAAATCATTTTGAAACACCAGAAATTTTAATAAAAGAAAATGACTAAGTTCCAATTGCAATTCCGCCCAAAAACGATAATAAAGATAATCGAGATAGCATCGAAGATCGAAAACATAACTTTTAACTATTTCAATTTTTCAACACTGAGTATTTACCAACGCGCTATGTGGGTTATTTTGTGGTGTACGATGCGGATGTATACATCATGGGTCACTTTGATGTATAATCTCAATATCATTGTGGTCGCAATAAATGTTAGAGATCTGAGCGTATTTATCCACACAATTTACCACAGCCGTACTTTCGTATTTTTGCTGTCAGTCTTGCGAGAAACAAGTCCAATCTTAAATGTTAGGTCAAGTTCCATGTTGGATATAATGTCAATCAAACTATTTATAATAATTTTTATTGTTTACGATTTTGTCATTTACCATACTTATTTTGATGATCGTATAGTGTCATTCAACGGTTTGTTAACAACAGTGGGTAATCTTATATTTTGTCTGCACTCCGTTTGCTTTTTGTCTTTGATGGATACTATTGTAAAGGAAATAGATAGCCGACTAGAGAAACTTATCAGCGAAGCGAGAATAACTAACGGAGATATTAATACGGAGAAATTGAATGCTCTAAAGAATATTCCAAAGTTATATGAAACTGTTTTGATCTGCAGTGAATCTTTCAAGAAATTATTTTACTACAGAGTGAGTCTTACAAGGATAATTGTACTAAAAACCAAATTTGAAACATATACGATGATATTTATACTTGAATTTCTATTTATTGTTTCTTTTTTGTTTTCAGACAATTGCAGAACTTTCTATGACCTGTTTCATCTGCGCATTGAGTACTGAAAAATTCTTAACCAATCCTTTTCTGGTACGATGGATTCTTTTATCCTTGTGTGTTGCGCACGTCCTCGTGATACATTACTGTCCTAAGTATACATAAAGGTCAAGCTGTTAGCATAAAAAATAGTGGGCTCATTAGTTCATTACCCTAATTACTAGACAGAAAATAACTTAAGTTCAAAATTTCATTGGACGGATTGGATTTGGCTGATGCACTGCGTTCTTATGCAAATTGATGTTAATAATTTCTCATATTCCCATTTAGAGGCAGTAGCAGCAACATTTTTGCATGCTCCAGTTAACATTAAATTATTAAGATTGAAAGTGTTTCCGTTTAAATCTCCTGAATCTTACTAAATTATTTCAGATATTAACACAACCTTGGGGCTACAATTTATTGGGTTTATTCATAACTCTGATAACTGGTCGGCGCATTTTGAAGAGGCTAAAACGCACCAAGACCCGGTTGGCTAGGCTCCACATCCTCGGTGGTAAGACTTAGATATAAAGAGATCTTTCTTTAAGAATGGTCAATTTGTTGGATCAATTTCGAATTTCAACCTAAAGAATATAAATAAAACTTATAAAGTAAGCGCGTGGAAACTCGCTTACTAAAATATGTTTGAAGCTTTCAACGTGGCATGGCCACGTAGCATGGTACCATTCCCAAATGTGGAATGAAATGAACTATCTAGAACCTAATACTAAATGAGACATTTTTGGCAAGTCGACCTCAGCACGTGACCACTGTACAATTAACTGTGTCGAAACATCAAGTCTACCTATTTTGCTTCGGAATTAAATACGTCATTATTTTAGTTTCAGTAAATGTTAACTATTTCCATAAATGTTATCGAAGACTCGATTAGGATAGGATTTCTTTCTTCGTTGTATTGTAATAAATTTAGAGAAGTAGATTCAGTAATAAATAACATTACGCAACATCTATTTCAGGTCCTGCTGTTCAGATGATAACCAAACCGTTCTTCGTTCTAATGACGACGTGCCAACCGGATTTGGGGATGATTTATTCCGCCGGACCAAAATTAGTATTCCATATACTTCTGCAAATTTGTACATATACACTAACTATACAGGGGTTTAAGAAAGCTGCAGAATAATGCTTAAGTGATTTATAGTTTACTTCATACTGTAGTAGGGCACATAATAGCACAGCACTAGATATAGGAAGAGATGAAATTGGTGGAATTCAATTCCAAAGTCAAATAAGAAATACAGATGCAGGAACTTTAGGAATGCTCTAACTTTATCAAACTGATACCTTACTAATTAAATGGAGGTCTTCAAGTCACGGGTGAATAGGTACCTAATGAACAAGTGTGCCCTATGGTAACATGAAAAATAGATAACTTGATTGTAGATAGATAAACACAAAAATGTCAATTGTGTTATAAAATTTTACAGCTCACTTATGAACGTATTCTGAAACATTATGCAGTAGTCAAATGTTTCCTGAGCATAGTATGTCTCCTTTAAACAAACACGACTACCTATTAACAGCGAAACAAGCCTTACTTGAGCAATGATCTGTGCTTGAGGGGCGTTTACGAATAATAATAATATTCGTTTAAGAATATTTATGAATTGACATTAAAAGGCGTGAAGTGTATGTTAAAAAATATAAATATGTAATAATAGTAATTACTAGTATTATATAAAAACGTTTTTACTGTGTAATAGAAACAACGAGGTAGATGGACATACTAGATAGAACATGTCTTTAATATTTGAAAATACTGGAAATAAAAAAGGTAACTTTAATTACTGAATAACACACTTCATGAAATTAATTAGTTAAACTATTTTTGTGTGGTAGAATTCCAATGTAATATTTGTACTAATTATTGTATATTCGAGCAACTTCTAGAAATAGGATCATATCTGATCTGAAGCATTTTAATTTAGTGATCGCATCACTTTTATTAGTGTTCTGAAAAAATGTCACTATAAGTATTTTCTTTTGCAAGTAATTTAGTTTGAAAGCCAATTGTAGAAATTAATAATAGTTTGATTGTGATCTATTCCAACTCAGGACAATGTACAGACTATAATGTATTATTGAAAACACTGCAGGCAGTCAGCGTGGTTCTAACTTGAAAAAAACCTATCAATACATTTAGAAATTAGTTTACGCCAAATATTATTGGTTAAAAACAAGATTTTAACGAAGAAAATGACGAAGTTTCAATTGCAATTTCATCCGAATACTATACTGAAGTTAATCGAGATAACAATCAAGATATCAAACATGACATTTAACGTTATACATTTTTTTAAACAGAATTTTTACCAACGGGTCATATGCATTATTGTGTGGTTTTTGATGCGAGTGTTTTTACTGTGGTTTGTTTTAAAGCAGAGTTTCAGTATCGTTGTAATATTAGTATGTATTAAAGAAGTAGCTGTACTTATTATGTCTATTTACCAGAGCAGTAATTTCGAAATTTTGCTGACACTTTTGCGTGAAACAATTTCCACTTTACGTGTCAGGTCAAGTTCCCTGTTGGATATAATAATAATAATAATAATAATAAATATTTATTTAACTCTTAATGTACATTGTAACTTAATTAACATATCTTAAGGAAAATGACTTGAAACAAGTTTGAAATAACCTTACAAATTAAGTTAGTTAAGGCACTTACTCCCCAATAAAGGGCTGAAGCCCTGTAGGCTTGGGATAAGTAGAATGCTCAACCAGTTACAAGCTTTTATAATAATAGTCTACATATCAATAAATCAGGAAATTAACAATACATGTTAAGATAAGTCCACAAATGTATATAAGACCACTTTCTGAAGGTAAATATATAATAAAAAAAAAGAACAAAAATAAAAATATATAAATATAAACGGAAATATATGTGTGTGTAGTGTTTAAGTAAACACGTTCATTAGACAATTGGTTTTAGTAACAGTTCACAGTCATTGTAATTTTTACATAATAACCAATTCGTAACACAAACTTTACATTCAAAATTATTAAGTTCAGAAATAGAAATGTTCTTGCTAATCTTGTTATAAACAAATGGACCTAGGAAGGGAAAAAAGTTTTGAATAAATCTAGTGTTGAACCTGTCAAGGACACAGATATAGTCTTTTCTGCGTTTCGAGGGCTTGGATGAGTTTGTAAATTTATGTTGTTCTAAAATTATAGCCGAAATAAAAAGTTGACGAACTGTTAGAACTCTGTACAGCTGGTATAACTCGACAGTAGGAAAATAAAAAGGTTTAAAATTGATCACCTTCAAAATTGTTCTTTGTGCAACCTCAACGCGATTTAACATGGACTTGTATGTGCCACCCCACGACGAAATACAATACGTCAAGAGACTTTCACAGAGAGCTTTATAGACTCGTTTAAGAAGAATTGGAGACATAACATGCCGTAAGTTTTTGAAAATATGAATAAGTTTCCTTACTCGGGAACACAAGTTATCAATGTGGGGCATAAAATTTAAATTTTGGTCAATTAAGACTCCCAGGTATCTAATATGTCTACATATGTCTATAATGGCAATTACAATATTTATAGTCATGTTTTTAACATATGAAGCTGTAACTTTTAATAATGTTACCCGTAACTATATAATATCGTTCATAACTATATTAGTATGCCTGGGCATTCTTCTATTTTGCCTGCTCTCTGTATGCTTCTTGGCTTTAATAGATACGATTGTGAAGGAAATCGATGTTGACCTAGAGGAGCTTATCTTCGAAGTAGAAATATCTAACGGAGACATTGGCAGTGATAAGATGAATACTCTGAAGAAATTACCACAGTTATATGAAACTGTTTTGATCTGCAGTCGATGCTTCAAGAAACTATTTTACTACAGAGTGAGTTTTAGAAATTTTATGGTGAATCCATTGTTATAATGAATGGTGTTAACTATGCATTAAGTGAGCTGCAGGCACCTTCGTGTGGAGGTGAAACGCAAACGCAAATTATGTTGAGTAGCTCGGAATTTGTAACTTGTTGCATTACATTCTCCGCATGTGTACGTGGGCGGGTGTTTAATGTAATGTACTGATGATTAATTTGGCGTTAACACCATGTTAAAAATCGAGTATTTGTCGAGCATTGAGTCTTATGGTAATTTTTGTTCTGTTTTAGACAATTGCAGAACTTGCATTGACCTGTTTCGTCTGTTCAATGGGTACTGGAGCATTCTAACAAACCCTCTTCTGGTACGACAATTTCTTTTGTTCTTACGTTTTCTTTTGTGTTATAGCCGCCTAAACAACAGTTTTAATTGAATTACAGGCCAAAAATGTCTTTGTCTCTACAGTATTTAAAAAAAAAATATAATTCAATTGCTACTATTAACATTACCAACACAGTGGTGTTTCAGGTCTGCTCAATAACACTAAAATATTTCAGATTTTCACACAATCGTGGGGCTACATGTGCTTGTGTTTATTCATAACCCTGATCACTGGTCGGCGCATTGTGAAGCGGCTGATACGCACCAGGGCCTGGGTGGCCAGGCTCAACATCCTCGGTGGTAAGCCTTTGATTTCGACACTTTAAGTTAATCCCGTGCCAGAGTGGTTTAAACAAGACCTCCGCATCGGTATCCACAAGCTGTTTGCAATAGTGTAAACACTTGGTTAAAACAAACAATTGTTTGACCTTTAAAAACCTTTGGAACTGGAACCTCATTGATACAAACGTGGACATTTTCTTAGCGAGTGTTTGAGCCTATTTCTTTTTTTGATTAATGTTTCGTTTCAATCAGTTATTGCCCTGGCGGATAACGGGTCGTTATTTTCATACAATTTTGACAAATCGTAAAGTTTGTTTGAACGTATGATATCACCATATCATCCCTGTTCTACTAATTAAATATCTATTAGTCAACTTTTCTTAACTCTCATATATCTATTTCAGGCTTTATAAAGATTTATCAACATCTATTTCAGGTCCTGCTGTTCAGAGGAGAACCAAACCGTTCATGGCTCTACTGAAGGCGTGTCAACCAGATTTGGGAGCGACTTTTTGCGTCGGACCGAAATCCGTGTTCAACATACTTCTGCTAACTTGTACATATACAATTACTATTCAGGGGTTTAAGAAAGGTAGAGAATAATGCTTACGTAGTTTATGTTTGACTCTATTTTAACGTTAGGGCACTATGAACAAACAAGAAATATCGCGTTCTGCGCTGCGATGTCACATATTTTGAATTCTATTCGAATTCTAATGCAATTTCGATAGAATTGAAAAACAATTAAAAGTAGCTATGTTCATTCATGACACACGTTAGGTTAAACTATGCACTATTCGTCAGGGATGACCTGATTTGATGTTAGAGGAGTCGCGGAGGACATGCCAACTGGTAAAGTCCTTTTGAACCACTGAGGTACCATAAGAGATCAAGTTTTACTCCTACACAGTACTAGTGCTAGTACATCGTATACTAGATGTGTATTGCACGTGTTTACTATCATTCTTATAATTAATATGTACAAGTTATACTTGACGCACAGTTTTCCTCATAAATAAAAATAAATAAATATTTTACAACAACACACACATTGCCTTCATCCCATGTTAAGTAGCTAAAGCACTTGTGTTATGGAAATCAGACAACGAGATATATTTACTTAAATACTTTTTTTTTATAGGTGATGAGCTTTTAAGTACTTGTTGGATGTGTCTGGGTGTTTTATTTATTTATTTAAATGAAAAAATAATGTATATAAGTAAACATATCTCGTTATCTGATTTCCATAACACAAGTGCTTTAGCTACTTAACATGGGATGAAGGCAATGTGTGTGTTGTTGTAAAATATTTATTTATAAAAAAAAAGGTTCCGGAAACAGTAACGATGGCAATACAGCCAGATTTTAAAACTACAGTGTTCAAAATGACAGAATTCAAAATTATCAGTGTTCTTCAGAAATAACGGGTGTCGACGAAGAGCTGATCTAAAGATTCTACGTATTTCTTCAAACCATGTCGTCTGGGTTTTCTATTTATACTGTAAAATTTGGTGAATATACGATGGGAACTGCAGAATTATATATAAGCAAATATAACTGGTACTATATGCCGTCTACAGTTCACAAAATATTGATACATGGAGCTAAAATAATAGAGCATTTTGCAGTTTGGCCAATAAGACAATTATCTGAAGGAAGCCCGAAATAAATATTAATTTAAATAAATATTAATTATAAATTTTAATTTAACGAAACCATACATAAGATAAAAATTGGTAATTTTTAGGTTTTAATTTTCAAATACAAATTTTCTTAATAAAAAATTTAAAAAAAATTAAATTGTTTTCTTTATTAAAGCATAACTATTCAAGAGTGCGTGTGCCGAATTTTAGAGGTGAATAAGAAGAAACAAAAAAGTTACAGATTTTTGAGATGGATAATACCGTTTCGTCCCACAGTGCAACGGGCCTTCTTTCAGTAAAATGTTCTATCTACAATATTTAAGGTACTTTCCCTCCATGTGGCATGGCCGAGGGGCGCCCTGTATATAGCGTATGATATTTGCCTATATGTATGTTGTAATATTTTGAAGAGACGTTAAATGTAGATTATACAAGGGTAGGTACAGTCGGCCAAGAATCTGCTCTACCACCCTAAGGTTGAAACTCATATGAATGTCATTAGACATTAAGGTTCATTGCTCACTTGTCGCAATATACCAACTGTACTTTATTGATGTTTTAGTGACACAGGAAATGTCATCAAAACTGATAGACCATTTTCTTGGCCGATCGTACATAGGTAGGTTCAGTCATTATAAGGCACCCTTTTATGTTAATTAGTGATGTTACTGTCATTTAGAGCATTTATGCTGGTTCATCCATCATAACGGTTGCATTCGGACATCAAGCAGTTGTAAAATTAGTACTACCTCAGTCATAAGCCTAGACAATTTGAAAAGGCCAATACAATAAATCAATTCGAACCGTTTTACATTTCTCTTGCAACTATTAAATTATACATGACATTCGTCAAATTTTGTGTTATGCTACTGTTTATCTGTATGTAATAGCAATTATAATAAATAAATAAATTGTAAATAGATTGTTTCATTGTGAATGTAAAGAGTTGTTATGTATTTATGTAGAGAGGTGTTAAAGAGATATCTGAGCAATAGAGAGGCGTGCTAGAAGGCTCATAGGTGACAACAGGCTGTTTGATTCTCGGCTACAAAGCCTAGAGCATCGCCGCAAAGTTGCGAGCCTATCTGTCTTCTATCGGGTGCATTTCGGAGAGTGTGCTACAATAGGACAACCAGGAGAACGGCAAAACGTCATCCATACCAGGTGGATTTGCCATTTACGCGAACCAAACGGTCTGCGTCCACTTTCATAGTGCGTACCGCCAGGATGTGGAACGACTTGCCGGAGTCTGTGTTTCCTGCGCAGTATAGTTTGAAGGTCTTCAAGTCGCGGGTGAATAGGTACCTACTGAACAAGTGTGTTCCATCGTAGACCACATCGTTGCTTAACATCAGGCAGGATGGTGGTCAAACGCTTGTTCATAGTGATTAAAAAAAAAATCTGAAGCGTGGTATTTGTTTCTAACACTAATCCTAAACGATCTCCTTTTCAACTTCATACCAGCCCCTCTAGCACAGCGCTCCAAGAAAGAAGTGATAAGACATACAACGTGCTGTTGAAATAAGCCGAGTCGTAAGACCCGTGACATAACATAGTCCAGTCAAATTAGCTACAAAAATAGTAGGTACCATTTTAAATTTAATAAAATAGTTTTTTAACCCAACGGAACCACAATAGATTGTGGAATAGGCCTACCGGGGAAACCACGTAAAAAAAACGCGCCATGTACTACCTCTCGGGTGGCGCGGAAACGTGTGCATATTATGAGTAACACAACTTTTTCAACATTTTGCATCGCTATATCTCCGAAATGGTGATTCTTAGGAAAAAAGTGTATGAACAATTTTATAGATAATTGCATGATGAATAATTTTTGTCTCACCTATTTTTATGATAGAACTTACCGTTTAGCTGGATAACTAAAAAAACCGATTTTTGCAACATTTGACCTTGAATAATTTTTTTTCCACACATTGGATTGATGTGGATAATTGACAAATTGTATGTAATAGGGTTCCCAACATTCATGCAAATGTTTAGCAAGGTGCGAATTAATGTAACCTTGAATGTCTATTTTGACTGGACTAAACAGCCAATCACAGTGCGAAATTATGTCGTGTCTTTCTTGCCTGACGTGGAATGACTTGTCGGTGTCTGTGTTTCCTGCGCAGCATTCCCTGGAGGTCTTCAAGTCACGGGTGAATAGTTACCTTATGAACAAGTGTGCTCCATGGTAACATGAAAGATATATTACTTCACTAGCTGTGCCCGCTTTTTACGAAGCATTAGGTGCAATAACATTTTTATTGCGTGATTTAAAGGGATGCTAATCATATAGTAAGGTGGTAGCAGTCGTCATGATCTTATTGTAACGCTTCTTTGTAAACGATGTTGTGTGTTGTGTTATGTAAAGATCGTTACTGCTGCTCACTCTTGAGCAAGCAACATACAGCTGTCCGTGAGAGAAGCAGCTCGTGCGGAGATCTACACCTGCAGTGCGGAGATTCTGTCCCTACGACTTGTTTATAGTCATAGCGAAACAGACGCTCACAGGGGACGCTCACAGGGAACTGTACACGCGGGATGAACATGTCTTCCCCTCGGCCGCAACCTGTTAGTATGGTCGCCTCGATGACGTTTCTTTGTAACGACTTCACCAGAAGCCTGGTGCCGTTGCATAGCGGGGGCGCTTAGGTTTCTCAGCAGCATTATGGGAGCACCAACTTTTAACGTTATCGTATGTGCCGGAAGTCCAGGAGCATTCAAAGAGTTGAGAAACTCGATCGGGTAGTTAGTAGCGTCGCCATCATCAACAAAGTGGAAGCTGAATTTCGCCATTCACTTCGGTCATTGTACCATTACCTATCTTCAACAGCAGATCAGAGAGCTCTCCCGTCAGTGAATCCCCTCCGAGTTGAGCTCTCATATTGATGGTAAGTGAGAGCTTTTTTTACATTGGACCAGAGAAGGGATCGTTTGAGACAGGCGTTTACTTCATCAGCGCGCGTACCTCTGCTGATGACGTGGAGAGTCTGACGGAAGTCACCAGAAAAGAGGAATATGACACCATCCATAACTTTGCTATTGTTTCTCATGTCCTGTAACGTGCGGTCAACAGCCTCCACTGCTTTTTTGTTTGCCATCGTGCATTCATCCCTCACGATGAGAGCACTTTTGCTTTTTCGCTATTTTTTGAGATGCCGCAAACAGGATTGTCGGAGCGCATTTTATGTCAAGATCTTACATTCCTCAACATTGAGGGTACGTCTCTGAATCTCCCTCGTGATGTCTTCACAGACGTTATGGCGGTACTTCTCCCAAAGATCGCTTGGATTCGACAGGTTACAGAAGACCAACATAACAGCAAAAAATTGGCGAAGTTTAGCGGCGTTGTCACTGATGCACGCCTCTCGCAGTGTGTTATCCCAGTTAGAATCGTCTTCAAGCAGATGTAGTGCTCTACATGCTGCTTGGTAGGTTGGATGAACTAAGCCGTCCACAGATTATTACTTCATTACAGTCCCTGATGGATCAGGGACAATAATCAAGTCAAGAAGAGTATCAGTTGTGTTTGAGTTGTGAGTAGGTTTAGGATAGGATGATTTCTTTTTCTTCTTTACACTGTAATAAATTTAGAGAAGTTGGTTTAATATTGACAGTCCGCAACATCTATTTCAGATCATTTTGTTCAGATGATAACCAAACCGTTCTTCGTTCTAATGACTCATGCAGTGTCCATCATAGGCTTATTAACAACAATGGGCAATCTCCTATTTTACCTTCTAGCCGTTTGCTTCTTGTCTTTGATAGATACCAACAATAACTAATGGAGATATTGATACTGAAAAATTTAATATTCTAAAGAATCTTCCAAGTCTGTATGAAACTGTTTTGATCTGCAGTGGACGCTTCAAGAAATTATTTTACAACAGAGTGAGTTTGTCATTCTTTATAAATCATGCTTTAACGTCTAATGTATGCACGTTTATGCAAGCGTCATTCAATTCCATCAGTCATGATTTATGGAATGACTACTAATACTCATTAAAACATCATTAATTATATTAGACGATAGGAAATCCGTCAATCACAATCATGACTGTGGTAAAACTGAGATCAAAACGTATCGTCAATGTCTGCCTTCATCATCATCATCATCATGTCTGCCTTACAATGCTATTAATTAATGTATTTGACATAAAATATGTCAAATTCTGTTTCTAGACAATTACGAATGACCTGTTACATCTGCACATTCACTACTGAACAAATCTTAGGATTCCTCTTCTGGTACGATGTTTTCTTCTATCCGCGTCCATGCGATTGTTTTACGAAATAAATTAGTACCTTACATTATACGCTTGCTTACGTTATGAATCAATGCTGGTGGGATGAAACACTTCATTTATTAAGTCAACGTGAATTATGTGGAAAATAATTCAATTGTAAACGACGTGATCCAAAACTTCAATAATTTTGTTTTTTCCTTAAGTTTGGATCTGATTTGGAGAGGTTTTCAAAAATAAATAGTAAGTAAAGTAATACTAAGTATTGAATTTATTATTATTATTTGATTGCGCTGTTCGATGTTCCGATTTGTTTAGCAAAATACTAGCTTGAGGCTTTGGATGGGGTTGGGGTGTTAGAAGACTTAGATGACGACAGCCAGCTGATGCTCGGCTACACAGTTTACGCTTTAAGCATCCCTGCAAAGTTCTATATGTCTTTCCTATGTGTAAGATGCCTCCTTAGTATCTGTGTAGCTACACTACAATTGATGCATCTCATGATGATGTTTCAAATCTTTGACAGTAGGAAAAATATCAATCTAAATAGAATAGCGAGGTAACTGAAAAATCAGCACAATCGTAGAATATCCAGTAATAACGCAAAAATACAATGCGAAAAAGCGCGAGAGTCAATATTATCTGTAGTTTCTATTGCTGTTGTTGTTGAGATCACATTATTTTCTTTAATAAAAAGTCTCTGAAGTTTACAAAAATTTGCTATACGTGATAAATATTGTCTGATTTTATAAATATGATTGGTAATAGTCGGTTTCTTTAATTACTGAAAACATACTTCATGAAATTAATTAATTTAACTGTTTTTGTGCAGTATAATTTCTATGTGATATTAGTACTAATTATTGTATATTAGAGCAACTTCTAGAAATAGGATTCCGATATCTGATCTGAAGCATTTTAATTCAGTGATCACATCAGTTTTATTAGTGTCTGAAAATAAGTCAATGTCACTATAAGTTTGCCTTCGATAGCAATTTATTTTGTAAGCCAATTGTAGAGATGAATAATAGTTTGATTGTGATCTATTCCAACTCAGGAAAATCAACCATTACCACAAACATACAGACAAAATTATTATTGAAAGCACAGTAGAAAGTCAGCGTTCCTGAACGTGGTTCTAACTTGAAAAAAATCTATCTATAAATTCAGATATTGTTTTACGTCAAATAATCTTGATAAACTACAAAATTTGAACGAAGAAAATGACGATGTTCCAATTACAATTGCGCCCAAAAACTATATTGAAGATAATCGAGACAACAATCAAGATATCAAACATGACATTGAACTTTATACATTTTTTAACACTGAATTTTTACCAACAGGTCATGTGCATTATTGTGTGGTCTTTAATGCGAGTGTTAATACTGTGGATTATTTTAATGCAGAATTTCAATATCGTTGTAATATTAATATGTATTAAAGAAGTAGCTGTATTTATTATGACTATTTACCAGAGCAGTAATTTGGAGTCTTTGCTGACACTTTTGCGTGAAGCAAGTTCCACTTTACGTGTCAGATCAAGTTGCCTCTTGGATATAATGGGAATTATAATATTTATAGTAATGTATTTAATATATCAGGCTGTAACTTTTAATAATGCGCCCCGGAGCTATGTAGTATCGTTCATATCTGTATTAGTATCCGTGGGCATTCTTCTATTTTGCCTGCTCTCTGTTTGCTTCTTGGCTTTAATAGATACGATTGTGAAGGAAATCGATGTTGACTTAGAGGAGCTTATCTCAGAAGTAGAAATATCTAACGGAGACATTGGCAGTGATAAGATGAATACTCTGAAGAAATTACCACAGTTATATGAAACTATTTTGATTTGCAGTAGATGCTTCAAGAAACAATTTTACTACAGAGTGAGTTTTTAAAGATTTATTGTTGAAATTACGTTTGCGGAAATCCATTGATATTATGAATGGTGTTAACTATGCATTAAGTAAGCTGGAGGGACATTCGTGTGGAGGTGAAACTTAAACGCAAATTATGTTGAGTAGCTCGGAAAGTTTAACTTATTGCATTGCATTCCCCGCATGTGTATGTGGGCGGGCAAGTGTGTGCACTAAAATACATTTTGTTTAATTTGGCGGTATTCCATTGTTAACACCATATTGAAAATCGAGTGTTGATCGAGAATTGAGTCTAATGGTAATATTTGTTTTGTTTTAGACAATTGCAGAACTTGCATTGACCTGTTTCATCTGTTCAATGAGTACTGGAGCATTCTTCACAAACCCTCTTCTGGTACGACATTTTCCTTTGTTCTTACGTTTTCTTTTGTGTTATAAATGACTGTTATAAATGCCTACTAAATGATAGTTTTAAGTGAATTAGAGGCCAAACATGTATTTGTCTCTACTGTATTTAAACAATTTTTGATTTTATAAAAGTTTTAGCAAAAACGCGTGTTGAGCAAATTTCTAAAAACATCATTCTCAAAAACATCAGCCAAAGATAGTGAGAAATCGAAGAGATCATCATCATCAGCCATGACATCCACTGATGGTGATGCAACTACTTTATTCTATGGTCATTGATTTTGGAAGAGGCCTGTGCAGTACGATCTTGATCGATTGCTGATTTTATTTTTATTTATCAATTCCAGTACCGCAAAGAAATAAAACATTTTTTTTTGGCAAAAAACATCGCCGTGCGCTCCAAGGTCTCAGTGCTCAATAAAACTAAAATATTTCAGATTTTCACACACTCGTGGGGCTACATGTGCATGTGTTTATTCATAACCCTGATCACTGGTCGGCGCATTGTGAAGCGGCTGATACGCACCAGGACCCGGGTGGCCAGGCTCAACATCCTTGGTGGTAAGCCTTAGATTTCGTCATTTTAAGTAAGTAAATCCCGGGCCACTACGGGAGTGTTTGAGCTCATTTCTTTTTTGGTTAATGTTTAGTTTCAATAACTTATTGTCATGGCGGATACGGGGTCGTTATTTTCAAACAATTTTGACAAATCGTAACATTTGGTTGTGTCAAAAATTGAAGCAAGTAACCTGAACGTATGATATAGGAACTCAGGGTAAATGCTGGGCGAAAAAAAATATATTGACTATTTATAACCGCCGACGCAAAAAGAGGGAAGTTTGGGGTGCCTGTCTGTCTGTCTGTGGCATCATACCTCCCGAACGAATGAACCGATTTCAATTTAGTTTTTTTTGTATTACAGATGTTTTACGGATGAGTGTTCTTAGCTATGTTTGGTGGAAATCGGTTCTCCCACTCAAAAGTTAGGGGGGTTGAAAGTGGGGATGATAAACTTTACTTGAGTAAAGAGCACGACACGAATATTTAGAATCTGTTTTTTAAATCAAAATGAGATACTTTTTTCAGAAGTTATGATGGTTGAAATTGGGGTAAAAAGTCGATTTTATACTGAAATATTTTGCAATTTTGAAAGAATTTTGCAATGTTTTGTTAATGTCCTTGATGGTTTTTACTAATTAAATATCTATTAGTCTCCTTTTCTTTACTCTCATGTACCCATTTCAGGCTTTATAAAGATTTCGCAACATCTATTTCAGGTTCTGCTGTTCAGAGGAGAACCAAAGCGTTCATGGCTCTACTGAAGGCGTGTCAACCAGATTTGGGAGCTATTTTTCGCGTCGGACCGAAATCAGTGTTCAATATACTTCTGCTAACTTGTACATATACAATTACTATACAGGGGTTTAAGAAAGGTGGAGAATAATGCTTGCGCGAAGTTTATGTTTGACCGTCAAGGCACGCATTAGCACGTTATAGTAAGCGAATAAATTAATAGTACTTTTTCTCACATCATGGCCAACATGCCAATACCGCTTTCTGCTGCAATGTGTGTCATAGCTTAAACTAGACACTATTCATCACGAATGAGCTGATTTGACGTTAGAGGAGTCGCGGAGGACATGCCAACTGGTAAAGTCCCTTTATACCACTGAGGTAAAATAAGTACTTAAAAAAAATATTGAAGATAGTACTGATTGACTGGTTAGTGTGAATTTCATTGATCTCAGATCTACCGAGTGATTTCTATATTTGAAGGCGTCTTAGAAAATTCATTTCTTAGCTTGTTTTAGAAGGTTGGTTTTAGTCAATGAGTAGGCTTTTGATATCATATGTACACCGTATACTCGATGTGTATTGCACGTGTTTACTATCATTCTTAATACTAAATATGTAGGTACAAGTTTTACTTAACGCATAGTTTTCCTCGTAATATTAATTATCAGGCTATGATGCAGATAATCGATATTGTACAAGTGTATGTGTTTAGCGTATGATATTTGTTCTGTCTGTATGTAGTATTTTGAAGTTATTTGTATAATGCTTGTATAATCTGGTAGGTGCAGCTGTAAACACTCTTTTATGTTAACAAGTGATTTTACTGTCATTTAGTGCATTTATGCTGGTTCATCCATCACAAGGGTTGCCCCAAGTCGTGTTAATGTTAAGTACTTAAATGTAAGCCTTGACAATTTGAAAAGATGCCAGTAAAAAACATTAATTCGAACCGGTTCACATTTCTCTTGCAACTGTCAAATTTTAAAAAACTTTTTCCAAATTTTGTGTTATGCTACTTTTTATCTATGTGTGCAATAGCACTTATAATAAAAAAATAAATTGTAAATAGATTGTTTCATTTTGAAACTAAAGAGTTGTTATGTATTTATGTAGAGAGGTGTTAAAGAGAGTCTGAAGTGTGGTATTCGTTTCTCAACACTAATCTCAAACGATCCCCCTTTCAACTTCATACCAGCCCCTCTAGCACAGCGCTCCAAGAAAGAAGTGAAAAGTCATGTATCGTGCTGTCATTTGTTGAAATAAGCTGAGTCGCAGGACCCGTGACATAACAGCCAATCGCAGTATTTATGTCGTGCCTTTCTTGACGCGGGTGCTATGGTGCGAAATGGAATGTTGCAGTTCCATTTACGCGAACCAAACGGTTTGCGTCAAGTTTCTTAGTGCGAAATGCCAGGATGTGGAGTAACTTGTCGGAGTCTGTTTTTCCTGCGCAATATAGTCTGGAGGTCTTCAAATCACGGGTGTATAGGCACCTAATGAACATGTGTGCTCCATCGTAATATTAAACATTTCTTGATAAGTCTCTACCTTAGCTCGTGACCACGATACATTTAACTGTGTTGAAACGTCAAGTCTCCACCTATTCTGCTTCGGAATTTAATACGTCTGTGTATTCATTATTTTAGTTTTAAAGCCCATGAATGTCGGTACGACAAAACGTGGTCGTATTTCCTCAGGGAATATATAAATCTGACGCCAGTATTTATGAGACGATCAAGTTTATTGAGGCGTTCCTTAGTAAGATCTACGTAATTAGATCACCGTAATCGATCATGGGAAGGACGAGACCTATTTGACTTTTCTTCCTTAATATCACTGAACATATCAAACTCTTCTCTTTCGTCTTCTACTTACCCAGATATCTGGCGTAAAGCTCCAAATCTAACATTCCTTAAGGGCTATAGACCTATCAGCATACTCTTGTTTTTCTCTAAGATTCTGGAATCTGTTGTTAAATCCCAGCTTACAGAATTTCTTTCGAAGGAGAACCTACTTAATTCATTTAAGTCTGGTTTTCGAAGTGGCCGTAGTACCTCCACGGCTCTTCTCAAAGTCACAGAGGATGTCCGTGCGGCAAAGGAAGCGCAGATGGTAACAGTATTGGTGCTTAGTGACTTTAGTAACGCATTTAACGCGACACGACATCACGATCACGACATCCTCTTGGCTGTTCTTACACATTTCAACGTTTCTGATTGGCCTTAAAGTGGTTCTCGTTCTACCTCCGCGGACGTCAACAGGCCATGCGCGCTTGTCAGGACATTTCTGACTGGTGCGACCTCAAAGCTGATATGGCGCAAGGTGGGATCCTCTGCCCTCTTCTCTTCGCATTGTTTATTCGCATGGTCACTCCTAATCTTCTTTCCCATTACCATCTTTACTCCGATGACCTGCAGCTTTATGCTACCGCTAAGCCAGAAGAAATTGATAATATTTTGACAATCACCAATAAAGGTCTGATGATAGAGATAATTATCTGGTCAGCTAACTATGGCATCTCTGTTAACCATGATAAGTGTCAGACCATTTATGTCTGTCCTACAATGTCTCTTGAGATAAAAAGAAGTAAGATAATTACTCTACCAATGTCATCGCAACCTATCGCGATGGATTTAATGCAAGAATCAGTGTTAGTTTCCGTCTGAGTGTAACTGATCTAGTAAGCGCGTGTATATTTTTACTTTATACTGTAATTTAGTATTGTTTGACTTTATATTGTACTAGGGATCAGATTAGCACAGCACCAGATATAGGAAGAGATTAAATCGGTGGGATTCAGTTGGTAATGTATCTTAATGTCAAATGAGAAATACCTCTACAGCTGCAGGAACTCTAGAAATGTTCTAACTTTATCAAACTGATACCTTACTAATTAAGTTAATTTACGCAAGTAATTAAGGTAACTTAAGCACTATCCAAAATTAACTCGTTTTACAATTGTAATACATTTTTCATAATTTTCATTTTATTTTTATTTTATTTTATTTGGCACACAAAACAGAATACAATTCATACTTCACACTAGTATACAATTTAGACATAATATAACTATAAACTAAATCGCATTCCAAAACATGTGTACACAGATACGAAAAAGAAAAAAAAGCTGAATGCGCGAAAATTAGAGGCTAATGTAAATTAATATAGGTACTTACATCTATGTTAGTAACTAGAACTAGTGTTAGTAGACCAATAAGTAATTTATTTCCCTAATTCTTATTCATATTATATAATTGTTTAAACATTTTTTAAATAAGGCTGGGTTCGAATGAAATATGTCAATATCATGATGTACTGCAACCAATTCGTTATAATCCCTACACATTCGCACAAGGGGATTATATTATGATGTATTATTGACATGGACGCCTATGAAAAATGGTGGGTAAGTTCTCCTACAGCTTCTATGAAAACTAATTATTGTAATTTGAGACAGTAAATAGGAAGATTCAATTCTAAAATGGAGTATCTTGTGCAGATAAACGAGGTCGAAACGTTTTCGACGGGTGTCCAGTCGACACACCTTGAAATAAGTCAGCCTCTCCTCATAACCCGACAAGTTTCTACCCTGATTACAGCGGTACTCCAGAATTCTTAGACATCTCCTTTGTAGTCTTTCGATGCTATTGCTGTGAACAGCATAATTTGGAGACACTGGACCACCGTACTCTAAAACACTTCTGATTAAAGTGTTAAAAAGGTAAAGTAAGCAGCTTGGTCTTCTAAAGCATTTGGTGGATCGAATGATAAATCCAAGTAATTGATTGGCTTTGGTGGTGATATGCTGATAGTGCGATCTAAAAGAAAGCTGCTCATCAAAATAGACACCAAGATCCCTTACAACTGCTTTGCGCTGCAAAGTATGTCCAGTTAATTTATAGTCATATAGGATCTTGGTGTGCTTTCGTGAAAAAAATATGACACAGCATTTGTTTACCGCCAAGTGCATGTTATTATCTTTACACCAATGCTCTAGCTGTTCTAAATCCTTTTGTAAGGTTATACAATCAATAATATTGTCAACTTTTTTATATAGTTTTAAGTCATCGGCGTACAATAAACAAGGGCTCGTCATTTTGACTATCAAGTCATTTATGAATAATATAAATAAAAGAGGACCCAAATGCGATCCCTGAGGGACGCCAGAGATAACGTAAACAGAAGATGACTTATATACTTTAATAGCGACAAGCTGACTCCTATTTTGCAGGTAAGAAGTTAACCATAGCAGTAAGTCACCACGGATACCGTAAGCAAACAACTTTTGTATTAGCAATGAGTGACATACCCTGTCTAAAGCTTTACTGAAGTCAGTATAGGTATATATTTTTTTTTTTATTTATTTGGACCACCAACAGCAGATTACACAAGCATTGAATGTTAACAGTTTCTTAATTCTAATCTGTGCATCTCCCAGTAAAAGGCGACCACATCATGCATAAAAATAACTGACATTAAAGACTATTTATCTATCTATGACAGATATGTAGGTAGAAACTAAGATTACTTAGCTTAGGTAGTTAGATAGGTACATAACAACAAAAAATATAGTACAAACAGACGGCTAATTTAAATATTTGAAGGTAAGTTAATTAAAAACTCTTTTATGAATTTTAAGATGCAGTTGTGAATGTCTAAGACATTCTTGTTTTTATTGCACAAATCAAAGAATCTGTGCAGTGGGGCATGAGAACCAGAATTAGTACGCGTAGATGGTAGACGAAAAGGTACAGGGTTGACGACTCTAGCCATGATTTTCGGTACGTGCAATGATATCTTGTGCACCAAATCCGCACAGTCAATACCTCCCTTAAGAATCTTATAAAGAAAGATCAGATCAGCTCTGGCACGCCTCGTTTCTAGGGTCTCCATTTGGTAGTGTTTTAACCGCTATGTTAAAACACTTAGATACATTAAGTTCCATTCGATTTTGTATACACCAATCGTGTATTGCTTTTATGTCACTTTGTAGCAAGAAGGTATCTGCTGGGGACTTAATAAGTTTATAAATTTTTAGGTATATGCTGTCTACCTGTCCACACCCAGCAAAACTCTTGCACAAATAATCTTTGTATTCCAAAAGATTACTAAGCGTGGATTTACCTTTGACAAAGCCATGTTGTTTATCAGAAATCTGCGGTTTGATGTGGCAATAGAGAAACACATAAATTACAGATTCGAAAAGCTTTGCTAAGGGGGAAAGGATACTCACAATCGCTCTTATCACCTGATTTGTATATAGGTATTATGTGTGCTCTCTTTCAAAAATCTGGGAAAACACCAGAACGTAGGGATTAGTTAAAAATAAGGGTAAGTGGCGTACTATTTTTTTAAAACCTATAACCTAGGGCTGTAATCTTGTAAAGATCGAGCAACATTTAAAATAGGACTAAAGTACAGTGATCGTATCAGTTTTTAAAATAGGTTCTGAAATAAAACATGTAATTTATTAGCCTTCAAAAGCAATTTTGTTAGATAAGCAATCTTTGAGATTTTTTTTTTTTTTTTTTTTTTTTTGTGTGGCTCTGCAGGGCTCTGTTGTGCCCAGTATCACTGCGACCATCGCTGATCTATTGTGATCGCCACCTGGTTGATCATTTAGAGTTCAGTATCAATTTTGAGTGCCTTTACAAAGGTAAGTACTTTTTTGATACTGAGATTTACCACCTCATCTGATGAAAATATATGTTTCCCCAGATGTGTGGATCGTTTGTACATCAGGGGTCCGCACTCACTCAGAAGGTGTATGGGAGTTTCTTCACCCTCATTGCAGAAGCGACACATGTTTGTGTTTCGGACACCTATTTTGCACATGTGTTTGTTTAAACAGAATGTCCTGTTAAGGTTCTCACCAGGGTGCGTAGATTGTGTCTGCTTAACTCGATAGCTTCTCTTACTGCTTTGCTGTTGTAGGCTTTTATGAGAGCTTTGGAGTGTTGCATCCCTGGCGATTGTTTCCACTGCGATAGATTCTTCTCTGCATTGTTCCTTTATGTGTCTGTTGGCGAGGCTTTTTGGAATGCCACAGAATGGTTCAGGCCCATAATGCGTCCCTTCTGCCCCCACCCTAGCCAGCTCGTCGGCCATTTCATTGCCATCGATGCCGGCATGACCAGGAACCCATCTGATTACGACAGTGTTAGAATTTCCTAGTTGGTTTAGTACATTAACACAGTTTTCGACCAGTCTGGAGCAAATCGTACTAGAGTCCAGCGCCTTGATAGCAGCCTGACTGTCTGTGTGAATATATATAATGTTGTTGTTCAGTTGGAGTTGTAGGTTTAATTCCGCACATTTGACAATGGCGTATCCCTCTGCCTGAAAAATGGAGGCGTAGGCACCCATGTTGATGCTTGTTGTACACTTGGGACGCTCTCCATAAATTCCGCACCCTACCCTATTGCCGGATTTTGATCCATCCGTGTACCATAGTAGCGAGTCCCGCTTCCAGTCTAGGCTTTTGTTTAACCATTGGTCCCTGGTCGGTATCTCCACTGTGAAAAATCTCCTGAAATTATAGACGGGGTTCATGGCATCAGAGATCATGTTCATGATTGGCGTTTTCATCAAAGAGTCCTGAATGGCCCTCAGTGTCTGTGACTGCCATTTCATATTGGCCCCGGTGGCGAGTCTGTAGACGCTAGCCTTCGCCTCACGTGTGTGTGCAGTGGAGGCAGGCCAAGTAGTGCGTCCAGTGCGGGCCCCGGGGTCGTGGACATGCCCCCTGTTGCCATGAGACAGGCAGTTCTTTGAATGCTGCGTAGTTTGTCGATTGTTGAGGTTTGCTCTGTTTTCTTATACCAGACTATTGCGGCGTATGTGACTATTGGTCTCACGATAGCCTTGTACATCCAGATGGCTATCTTGGGTTTTGGTCCCCATCGCTTCCCTGACAGTCGACAGCTCACTCCTAAGGCCATCTTGGCTTTTACCAGGATGTTATTTATGTGTGTATTCCACGTGAGTCTTTGATCTAGAGTTACACCTAGATATTTTACCTCAGTGGAGAATGGAATCTTTTTGCCGTGTATATTAGGCATTGTTAGATTGTTTAGCTTTCGTTTCCTTGTGAATGGTACTATAACGGTTTTGTCCGCATTTACTGTGAGCTCATTTACCGTGCACCAGTCAGTAACGATGTTTAGAGCTTGCTGCAAGAGGCTTGATATTGTGCTTTGGCAGAAGCCTCTCACCGTTATTACTAGGTCGTCTGCGTAGCCCTGTGTGTCGATGTGGAGCTCTGCCATCTTTTGCAACAGCTCGTCTACAGCTAAAGTCCACAGCAGAGGAGATAAGACTCCTCCCTGCGGACACCCTTTCACCGTTGCTGCAGTTGTTGTTGTGCTGTTTAGCGACAACCTCACCGTTCTGTTAGACAGCATGTCCTTTGCCCATCTTAGGGTGTTCCGGTCCACCCCCTTCCGCTCCAGTCCTCTCATCAGTGTTGCAGTCGGTGTGTTATCAAAGGCACCTTCGATGTCTAGAAATGCACAAAGTGAAATTTCCTTGTCCTCAAAAGCCTTTTCTACCTTATCTACTAAGGTGACCAGAGCAGTTTCCGTTGATTTTCCGCATCTGTAGGCATGTTGAGTTTCATGTATCGGGAGCTTTGTCAGTGTTTCGCTCCTGATGTACTTATCTAAGATCTTCTCCAGAGTCTTAAGAATGAATGAAGTTAGGCTTATGGGTCTGAAGGACTTTGGTAGAGAGTAGTCCTTCTTTCCTGCCTTAGGTATAAATATTACCTTTACTTGTGTCCATTGTTCTGGTATATCCCCCCAGGCGTAACTGGTCCTTAGGATTTTAACCAGAAACGGTAGCAGGACGTCTATTCCTTGCTGTAAAAGCAGTGGCCTTATTTCGTCTTCTCCACCGGCTTTGTTTGGTTTGAAAGTGCTGACCGCCCATCTTACCTGATTGGGTCTGATGATCTTTGCCGCCCTACTCCAGTCCTCATTTTGAGGTTGACTATAAGTGGCACTTCGATCTGCTACGGCGCAGGACCCGGGAAAATGGGTTGCCGCCAGCAGTTCCAATGTTTCTTTCTCATTTTTTGTGAAAGATCCATCTGGCTTTTTGAGTAAGCCTATCTGTTCAGTTTTGCCTTTTGCCAAAAGTTTATGAATTCGCGCGCATTGAGGAGTGTCTTTTATGTCCTCGCAGAACTTTTTCCACGAACTCCTTTTGGCCTTCCTGATCTCGTTGTTATATGTAGTTAGGGCTTTAGTATATTCCTCCCAATTGTGGGTGGCTTTTGCCCTGTTGAAGAGGTGGCGGCTTTTTTTCCTTAGCTTTTCAAGTTTGGCATTCCACCAAGGAGGAGATGCCGCCGATATTTCAACGCTTTGTGGACAGCTGTCTTGAAAGGCTTTGTCTATTCCTTCTCCTACAGCCACTGCATGGTTGAGCTCTTCTGGTGACTTAATAGTCTTTGGTATTGAACCTAGGTTCAGACTCAGCTTCTCTTTATAGCGTGTCCAGTCCGTTTTCCTTAGGTTCCTAAACCTGTTCCCGGTTTCAGCGTTTCCCACCCGGGTGTTTATATCTAGCCTAATGTGTCTGTGGTCTGACATAGATGTCTCCTCACTAACATGCCAGTTAATTATTCTTCTCGCTAAGTTATGTGTCGCGAAGGAGATGTCTAAGACTTCCTGCCTAGCTCTTGTTACAAAGGTTGGTATGCAACCTCTGTTCAAGGTTTAATAGGTTATTTGAGATTAAGAAGTCATAAAGTAACTCACCCCTTTTGTTGATGTTCGAACTGCCCCAACAGGTGTGATGTGCGTTTGCGTCGCAGCCCACTAGAAGATCTGTCCTGTGTTTGGAGGCGTACTCCACCACTTTCTTTAGCTCCTTTGTTGGGTCCGCGTCTTGACCGGGGAGATAAGCAGAACACACGAGGATTTTCTTGCTCACCTCCCCCTTTAGTTCAATAAATGCTGCTACCAGGTCGTTTGTACAAAGCTCTGTAACATGCAAGACATTGAGTTTTTTGTTTACCACGATGCAGGCTCGAGGTCTATTGCCCTTACCCGATATCAACTTACCCGCAGAGCTTAGTCCTCGAATGGCTTTATTGTTGACCCACGGTTCCTGGATTAGGGCGAGGTCGAGATTGTCCTCCTTCATGCAGCGCTCCACCACCGCAGAAGCGGCCACTGCGTGGTGGAGATTTATCTGGAGGACCCTCGCCACACCTCCGTGGGACGCCATTACCAGCGCCGCGGTTGTGCGGGCGTTGGCGCCCCGCTTCCCCGCAGGGGGCAAGCATGTCCCCTACGGTTGGCGGGAGCGCCTCGCGCCGCACCTCCCCTGCTGGTCCCGGCAGGCGCACCCCTCGCAGGAGCACGCACGCTGCTGCCGCCCGGAGTCGGAGCAGGCTGACCGTGCTCCGCTGCAGGATGCGCCAAGGCCGCCGGTTGCGTGTCCCCCCTGATTCTGAACTGTACAGTTCTAAAACCAAAGAGGACACGCCCCTCGGCCTTGCGGATGGTTTCTGCCGAAGGGTCGTCTATGGCGAAGGTGGCAATGAACCCCTTCTCCACGTCGTCCTTAACGTGCAGAATCCTCCACTGCTGGGTATCTAGCCCAACATTTTGCCTCAACAGCAGAGAAAGGGCTTCCTCCACTGTATCAGCTTCAATGCTCGGCAGAAATACGGTGACAACCGTCGGTTTGGGGAGTTCACTCTCAGGTATGTGTGAGAGTTCGGCCCCTTCCCACGGCTGTAAACTCCTGAGCTTCTCCACAAGCCAGGCTTCGCTGGCGGCATTTGCGCATGTCACCAGAATCCACCCGATCTTGTGCGAGAAACCCAGGAAACCAGGGCCCGCCCCCTGTCGTGCGTCCAAAGCCCTTATGGAGCCGAGCAGGGCCTTGCGGACCCTGAGCATTTGCTCCTCAGTCATGGGAACCTTATTTTTGATTCCCACTCGTGAGGAGCCAGCCACCTGCCCGAAGCTTGGTTTTGAGGTTCCAGCTATCGGGTTAGGTTTTGCTGACTTTGCCGGGCGTGCCTTCGGGGACTCCTCCTCAGACCGAATGCGTTTGATCGCCTTCGGTACTGTGGGGAGAGTTTCCTTCGGAAGTTGATCCCATGGCTTTTGGCACAATTTGCGGGCATCCTCATACTCCACATTTGCGGCCATAAGCTTCCGGAATCTTCTCCTGGCAGCGCCCGACAGTCTCCTAGGAACATCCCTAGAGGGGGCAGACGTTGAGGGCGTCATGTTAACCTCACGGTCAACATTCGCGCCTCGGCCTGCCTCTACTAGGGACGGGGTGTTTTCGGTCGTAGGGGAGGCATTTGCTGCCTTCCTCGAATCCGAAGTGGTGATTTCGCTCTCACCTCCCTGGATTTCATCCAGGGCTTCTGACAGCGAAGTCATATCGTTTGGGTTAGTTTTTAGGTCTGCTGAAAGATCCATGTGATGTGTATGTAAATATTCGCCTTCCTGGTTCCTCACCCTCCTCGGAGTCCACAACGTTGGGGAAGCTTTATATAGCAACGAGGCTACCAGGTCGGTATAGCACCCCGGGACGCGTTGCACGCGAGAAATTCGGCACGAGCTGGCTGCACCCCCCCCATAGGGGTTACAACGAGCGCGCACCTGCATCTGCGAACACCATCGCCCCCGGGCACTCGCCGAGACGGCCGTCTGACCGGACGCCACAGCCGATTGATCGTAGCCGGCTAACTACGACCTCCCGTTTTAGGAGAACTCCGGGCCAAAGTGGCGTGTTGTCTTCCAGAGACCTCAATCCCTTTCGGACTCAACCACCAGGTCTCCTTCGTCCTCCGTTACGGGTCACCGCGCACGGCACAAACACGCAGGAGGTCATCGCTATCCACCATCAGCCTTGTTTGATGATGAACACGCAGGGACATGACCTCGGGTATCCCTGCGTTGACGCCCGGAGGTTTTAGTTACATCTATTTCTGAGGGAACTAGATCAATAACAGGGCAGCAACCACGGGAAGGATAACCACCGGACTTGCCTTGAGGATCTGCACGACTGTTGCGCTCTCCCTCAAGACCAACGCCACCTTGCCAACTCTGAAGGAGTCAGTA
>SJJU01070739.1:0-11280 GCA_012932125.1 Conopomorpha cramerella | reverse complement strand
GATTAATATTATCTCCAAATTCCCACGGGTACGAAAAAATGCTAGTAACACCGCGCGGTACAGCTAGTAACTTCATAATTGGGTAGAACTTTTCAATTACCTATTTATTGATTTTCATATTTTACCTATTTAATGCTTACGCTAAAACTACTTTGGTATTACATGTGTGACTATTATACTGATAACCACAAATATTGTACATAAGTTCATTAAGAAGACGCAACGTCTCCCCAACGCTTAGCCTTTGTGACCACTGCTTTAGGAAGGGAAAATGGTATCTATTACAAAACAGATTTCCTTCCTATCTGCCTTCAGAAGTCATCCGCAACAATAGATAAAAGAGCGAGGATGAAACCTAACTTTCCAGTCTTTAGTTTAATTACTTCGTGGAATACAAAACAGACGGCTAGCCTTCGCCTTCCATGTCTGAAGATCATTCACAGGCTGTATCGGAACCGTCTATACAGACTATTTAGAGCCTTTTATCATGTTTTTGACACGTTCATTTATACTGTTACTAGTGGGCCTGAAATGACGTAATTGTTCTGTCTTACGTTGAGTTGCAGTTGCAAGTGACTATATATTTTAACGGACCACTAGCGTCGCAGTATTTGCTTGACTTCAGTGTTCCGATTGGATCTGAAAATCTAAATGTCAAAGCATGATACCGAAATTCCGCGTCAGCTATGAATATTTAATTCGAACAGTTTTCTTAATTTTTTTTCCGTTACCTTAATAAGAAAAAAAAGCGCTAAAAAAACTTACGAAAAAGAAAGAATTTTCGAAATTGGGGCAGCAGCTCACGCATGATGCCGTGACCAAAGGAAATACGGATTCAGTTAAAAATGATTGCATAGGCGAAGATAAACATAAATGATTGCAGGCACGAAAAGGTATTGTGCAGACAATATATTTATGAGTGTTGCAAAGATTTCTTGTATCTCGAGGTACCCATAATCAGCCAGAGACACGCTGCTGACAGAGAAAATACTGCATCTATGCCTACGTATATTTTTATAACGTGTGATCCTTACACAATCGGCATATTGAAATAGCTCTTTAAATAAAGCCTATTTTATCGACAAAAAATATAAATAAAGTTTTGTATATGATAATTTCTTTGCTGAGTACCGTCCGTCAACTAGAATTATTTTTTGTTTTTCGTAATGTAAACAACTCTTAGAACAGAAGTTATGGGGTTAACTCTATAATGAGTTCTAACTTCTTCAAACCTAAAATATTTATTCAAGATTTTATTAATATACATATGTTATTTTGTTGGTGAAATGGGCCACGTTAAGTATCAATTCATTTTGTGACTTGTGCAAGAATCATACTGTATGATTCATTTTTACATACATATAAAAATGAATCCCTTGATATTTTTGCTGTGTTTGTTATTGTTGGAAGATGCTCCTTAGAAAGACAAAATTAATAAAATTACTATCACTTAACTTAATATACACAAGACAACGTATGTCAGCTTCGCTAGTAAACTAAGTTTTCCTGCTCAAAGACAAAACATACAATTAGCTTATTGTTACGCGTAAACGGTTATTTTGATGTTACATTAACTGACGAAAGGTTCTTTGGACTTTTTGTAGGTACTGGCCTATCAGGTTTGTTGGTATACAATAACAAACAAAATCTCGTCCACGCCTCGGACGTACAGTTGAGAACGGGCAGAGCATAACACTTCCATTTATAAAACGGATGGAAAATTAATAAATGTTACTCATAGAACATCTTTTCTTAAGTATCTGCGCTTATATTCCAAAATTTTACCACGGTTGTGAAGTTTGTAAATGAAGGTAGATTTTTTAAATGTTTATTAATTGTTTTTAAAACCAACCAGCAATTTAAAAAAAAGTCGACAAACTAATGGTCCGCTGAGTTGACTTTCAGTCGTGCAGCTGTATATTGTTTAAACAGCCATTTTGACAACACCGGTAATGTTATGCTCCTTCAGTTCTTGACTATATGATCTACGGTACGTGTACAATAAGTCAACGTTTGTAGCATACTTGCGGTAAACTGCACAGGATGGCGACCAGCCAAGAGAAGCTCAGCATCATCTTACTGCGCTTCCGTGCAATGGGCAGTCGAAGCGGGTACAGCACCGCGAAGAACCTGGCAAAAAATCAAAAAGGATTTAAAAAAATACACTTCACGCCTTTTAATCCCAAAGCGGGGTAGGCACTTGCTAAAGCAAATTCCCACGGTTCACCAAGCGTATTTAACCCAACGTGACAGGGGGTGAGCCCATTGTCGTTATAGGGTTCACACGCCTTACAAGCGTTGCGTTGCGTACATAGACTCTGCGAACCCGCGACCTCCCGGTTACAAGTCAAGTATCCGACCAACTGGACCACAGACGCTCAAAAAGGATTATTTAGCATCTATATAATATGTACCAACCCCTCTGGGAGACATGCGTGAAGTCTATGGATGTATATATGTAAAAGAAAGTCGTGTTAGTTACACTGTTTATAAATCAAGAACGGCTGAACAGATTTGGTTAAGAATTGGTGGGCTTAGAACAGACATAGGGTACGTTTTGTCCTGGTCCTGTGGGACGAGGCGCTATATAAAAGGTGTTATTTACTTATTTATTATCGCTTAATCCAATACCATTACAGGTTACGCTAATGCGTTATTGTATCGTATCTTAAAGATAATTAATAAAATTAAACTAGTAGGAACTAAATATTTACATAAGCTTAAAACTTAAAAAAGTAGAATACAGATTTAGCATAAAATGAAGAGAGCTGCTATTTTGAATTAATTCAATGTACAAGTAAATAAATCCATATCGTTGGCGATTACGTTCATTGTGGTAAGTGTTCAAGTGTTATAGTTTGTATGACATACTGTTACTCCGCGAATGAAATCGCGAGGTGTCCACTAGTTGTTTATAAATAAACCGGCTTTAGGTATTAAAATTAGATATTATACATGAGGTTTTTTCATGGACCCCATTGTCGGAACTGACGACCACCAAATTAGCTTTTTTAGCTGACGACCACAAAATCACATTTTTTTTTTATGTCGGCTAAATAGCAAGTTGGCTAGCGGTGCATAAAAATTTTACACTAAACAGAATCTTGGGTATTTTTTCGGAATCAAGCATAGCACCATTCGTAATAATCTAAATTTAAAGTCAAACCTTGAGACATAGGATTAAACGAGGTTACATTACATACATTTCTATACATATACATCTGAGAAGCATACTCGTACCTACTACCTACACTATAAAGAAAATAACACTGTTTATTTTCCCGAAACCGTAGGTGGGCGTGTACCTACTAATGGAATTTTAACGCATTCACTGAACGTGAGCGAAATCAAGGAAAGCATCTTGCGCGAGGAAATCTGCTTACCGAAAGCTTTAGCGGTGATAAAGCTTTGGCTTACCCACCTAACCCGTTGGGTTTACAAATGCTAAAATGTGGGTTGCGAGTTGCTATAATTAGGAGTTACAGGTATACAACGTTAAATTAAAAACGTGAGTGAAACTTTCATAGAGCGAACCGGCAGGATGCGGAATGACTTGCGGTCTGTGTTTCCTGCGCAGTAGTCTGAAGGTCTTCAAGTTGCGGGTGAATAGGTACCTAATGAATAAGTATGCTCCATCGTAGACCACATCGCTGCTTAACATCAGACAGGGTGGTCAAACGCTTGTTCATAGTGATAAAAAAAACTTGAGAAATTTACTCAGCATATGACACCAATCGACTTTTCCCAAGGAAACCTATATTAAAAACAAAAAAAATTACCTCATGGGAGATTTTTTTTATTTTTACATAAGGTTCATCGGGGAAAATTGTTTCGACAACATTTTTGCTTTAACGCTGTAAATATAAATACCCGGTTTGGAAACTGCACGGCTGCTTTCTATTTTTGTTCTTTTTAAAAAAAAAACGCAATGAGCAAGCCTTTGACTATCCTACCTGATGTTGTCCTTGAAAATAGTCCCACAGCGGCAGCTGCACATGCTGTTGACATTTATGGCTTACTTCGGTATAACCTCTAAATTATAGGTTTATATGACGCAAGCTCACTACCATCCGCCCTGATGCTAAGCAGCGATGTGATCTACGATGGTGCACCTATCAAAACCTGTCATATAGCTGCAGCCGACTGCATTCAGGAACTACATATGGTATAGCACCTTAACATTTCGGGGACACTGCTACCTGTTGACGTGATAGCAATAAAAGTTCTGTTGTCTTAAGTCGACTGTCAGTGAAAGTGTTAAGCTACGCTTCACGTAATCTCACCACAACATTGTCAACCTACGTAATTTATTCCAATCCAGCACCGACTTGTTTACAGAAAAAGGTCGAATTTCTCGGAATAGGTCAGTAATATACGCATTATCCGACCACATACATATTTGGATTAACTAACTACAAATCACAAACCGTCTGTGGTCCAATTGGTCGGATACATAATTGCGATCGGGAGGTCGCAGGTTCGAAACTTTTGTTTTAAAGTCAAACGGAGTGTAGGACGCCCTCAGGCAAGGTGGACCGATGATATACGCAAGATGACTGGAAGAAGCTGGATGCGAGAAGCCGAAAACAGATCACAGTGGCGTGCAATTGGAGAGGCCTATGTCCAGCAGTGGACAGGTATGGGCTGATGATGATAAGGATGAAAAATAAATGTTTGACTTTGACTTCGAGTTCGGCTACTGAACGTGTACCAATGGGACTTTTTTTAGAGCCTACGTACGAAACGTAAGGCTCTTACGTAGAAGGAAAACATCGTCGTAAAATCCGCACAGCACAAGGTGTATGTACCCTATAACGGCGATGGGCTCACCCCTTGTCACGTTGTCATCAGCCCAAATTAACAGACGTAAACTTCAATGAACCGTATTGACCCCAACTCAAGGCCACACAAAGGGTTGAACATTTAAGGCTGAACTTCCCTTTTTATTTTTGCAGATTTTCCTTATTATGTTTGAATTCAAATATAATGGATGATGGAAAAGTTTGTAAATATATACAGCAAAATGTCGGAGTTCCTGGAAGTACAGATGTTTTGGCACGTGGTTGAAAAGTTTAACCCAAGCCAACCGACTCCTGTGATGGGTCCATATCTATGTACATTTATATATATATATAGAAGACTAAGCTGAATGACTGGCATATCAATGCACAGCCAAACGGCTAAACGTAGAAACATGAAATTTTTCTTAGCTGCTGTCCCAGGGTACCTAATACCCTGGGGTAGCATTTTTTATTCATTTGTTTAAGAGCTTTCCAGGGCCTTATTATCACTGTGACCATTGCTGATCTTGATCGCCACTTGGTTAGTATTTTATAGTTCAGTCATGTATCTTGAGCGCCGTCATAAAAGAAATGACTTTTTCGATACTGATCGATTCGATGAGATGAAATTTTGTTTAAGAAGGAATTTTCGGAAATTCCCACGGAACGGAAATTTCAAGGAAAAATCATCTGAGTCAAAATCCTTACCGCTTCAGATAGTCTTTGTACTTGGTGTGTACATAACTTACGAAATGTGCATCACACACACGAAATTACCACGGGAACGAATAGGAGTAAAAAAAGGTATGTAAAAATTCTAATCTGATGTGTTAGAGGCTTGAATTGTTGCATGTAGGTAACCAAAAACAGTAAAAAAAATACACTTCACGCCTTTAATCCCAAGGGGTAGGCAGAGGCACTTGCTAAAGCAAATACCCACGGTTCACCAAGCGTATTTAACCCAACGTGACTGGGGGTGAGCCCATCGCCGTTATAGGGTTCACACACCTTGTGGTGTGCGGGTTTCATCACGATGTTGCCAAAAACAAATTGAGTTCGATTACGAAAAGATTTTATACACACAGGTGGTGGGTAGAGCCTATCGCCGCTGTTGACGATGCCGGGAACGCTCGCGGAGACCTAACGCAGCACCAAACGGTAATAATTCCCAGCACCGTCCCTATTTAGTTGTTTTCAATAAGAACTCTTGTTTCGGTCTGATCATATGTCATTTATTGACAACTTAAATCTATATTTACAAATTATAAAAAGAACACTATACAAATAGGTTGCACTATCGGCAACATGCCGCCCCCTGGTGTGAGAACACGGTAACATTAGGTGCCAATAGTGCAACTCGGAAACGTAACAAACATAAAGGAGAAATTAACATAATGGAGAAATTATACAAACAAAGAAAAATCAACATAACTACAAAAATAAACATATTGTGGACTTATACAAAATAACTAAAATCTTTATTACACACCTACCGAACAATGGCGAATATAAAACTAGGGCAACCTTACTAACTTTCGGACGGGGCGGCGCAGCGCACCACCTATAGTGTCGACATCGACAACCCGCCCTACGCCGTCACGTCCGGGAAACAATTTGGTGACCCTCCCACGTGGCCAGACTCCACGTGGAAGGTTACCGTCGGCAATAAGTACTTGGTCCCCAACCTCAATATTTGTTCTGGAAGTCGAACTGGGGCGAGGTACCAGCGTTGGCAAATACTCTCTAACCCAACGGGTCCAGAAATGATCCGCCAAACGCAGCCCTTTCCTCCACGTCACCCGACGAACGAGATCCGCGTCATCTAGGCGGCCAACCACTGAATGGGGAGAGGAGCTCCCTAATAGAAAATGAAACGGCGTTATAGCCTGCTCCTCTCCGGGATCAACCGCGACGTGGGTGAGTGGTCGCGAATTAATTATGCCCTCAACTTCCAGAAGAAACGTTAGGAAAACCTCATCAGAAGGAGCTCGTTCGGTTAACGTGGCCGAAAGAGCTGTCTTAACAGAGCGAACTAAGCGCTCCCAACACCCGCCCATAAATGGCGCCGCTGGTGGGATAAAAACCCACTCTATTCTAAGGTTAGCAGCGAAGTCCATCAACGGTTGTTCGGCGAGGACCCTGCTGGCTCCGACGAATGCCGTCCCGTTGTCTGAAAACACCTTTGCTGGGGCGCCTCTCCTGGCTACGAATCGCCTAAGCGCCATTATAGCAGAGTCCAACGTCAGACTCCCGACGACCTCCAGGTGAACGGCTCTGATAGTGAGGCACGTAAAGAGCGCTACGTATCTTTTCTCCTTGTGCCTGCCAACTGTGACTTGAACGGGCCCGAAGTAATCCAACCCGACGTAGGTGAACGGTCTAGTATTGTGCGCCATCCTCTCAGGTGGTAGATCGCCCATTGGTGGGACTTGTGGCCGGGTCTTCCTGATGCGGCAGAGAGGACACGAAGCGGCGACTCTGCGAACGGCGGGGCGGAGGCCGAGAATGTGATAGAACCCCCGAAGCTCGTTCACCACCAACTCATTATTCCCGTGGGCTGCCTTCTCATGGAAATTCGCAACGAGCAATCTTACCATGCTGTTCTTTCCGCATAGGACCACCGGATTTTTTGCGATAGGGGAGTCTTCTAAAGCTGCGATTAGCTGCGATTCTTCCTGAGAGACGAATCAACTGCGTGTCAGGATCGATGATGAGCGCAAGTGATTTTAAACGACTGTCCTTCGGCAGGGTCTCTCCTCTCAGCAGCCTCGTGTATTCTTCCTTGAAAGACGTCAGTTGGGAGTGCAGAAGTAGACGATTTTCCGCGGCAATAATATCCCTAGCGCCTATTGTCCTACCTATGTTGGAGGTCAGGTTGGGGATCAAGAGCGCCGCTTTGAAAATTCTAGCGGCAACCGCAATATAAGCCGTGACTCTAACCACCCTAAGCCACGAGCTGAATCTTGTGGTGTCTGGCACCACGGGTACAGGTAGTGACACAGTATTCAACACGGTTGTGATTTCGAAATGGTGCCGCTTTAGCTCGCTGGTGTCCCCGGACGCCTTAAGTGCTACCGGCTCAGATGGCCACTGCGAAGATGGCAGTGTCAAAAATTCTGGCCCAGAAAACCAACGAGCGGACAAATCGAACCGCTTGGTTACCCGAGTGGCATCATCGGCGACGTTGCACCCAGTCGGCACGTATCTCCAATCCGCCACTCGAGTAATTTCAGTAATTTCACCGACACGATGTACAACGAACGTTTTAAAGGTGCGAGCATCGCTCCGCAACCACTTTAGCACGGTTTGACTATCGGTCCAGAAACAAACACTTTCCGGTTGAATTGTGTGAGCTTCTACAATGTAATTATAAAAACGGGCTGCGGCTAACGCAGCCTGTAACTCGAGCCTGGGGATAGAAACCGGCTTAAGAGGAGCTACGCGTGCCTTACCACCTATGAGACTCAAGTGAACGGAGCCATCCTCACACTCAAAACGCCAGTACGCAACACATGCATAAGCCAACTCACTTGCGTCAGCGAAAACGTGTAACTGAGGACGCAAGTGAGCAGCATTATGGCTAAGGTAGTGTCTTGGAACAGACCCGACCAACAGTTCCTCGCACTCCTTAAACCACGCGGTCCACCGTGACGAAACCCGAGGTGGTAACTCCTGATCCCATTCTAAAGATGATCGCCAAGTTTGTTGAAATAGAATGCGACCTCTAATAACCAAAGGAGTTAGCAACCCGAGCGGATCGTACACCTTCATGAGGTAGGTCAAAGCGGAGCGCTTGGTTAACTTATTGGGGGGATCCCCGAATGTCCTTTTAGAGAAATGCAAAGTGTCAGCCTGTACATCCCAAGATACACCTAAGACACGGACGTCTACCGTGGAAGCGTCACATTTATGCAAACTCTCCGGCACTGCAAGAAGCGCTTCCGGAAAGTTAGAGACCCAGGATCTCATCTGCAGACAGGCCCTAGAGTGCACATAGACGATATCAGCGGCCAACGATCTCGCTTGTTCTATAGTATGGACGCTTCCAAGGTAGTCGTCCATGTAATGATTTTTAACAATCGCGTCAGCGGCGTCGGAAAACAAATTTCGATGCTCCTCTGCATTGCGATTCTTGAGGAATTGCGCGGTGAATGGGCTGGACACCGCCCCAAACATCATTGACGACATGCGATATTCGCCAATCGGCTTCGAAGGGTCGTCACGCCATAAGAACCGTTGAGCGTCTCGGTCTTGAACTCTGATTTTGGTTTGGGGAAACATCTCACGTATGTCCCCGGTCATTGCTATCTGGCCCTCCCGAAACCTCATGAGAATCGCAAGCAGAGGCTGCAAGAGATCTGGTCCTGCTAGAAGCATAGAGTTAAGACTTATTCCCCGACACGTCGCCGCAGCGTCATGAACTACTCTGATGGTTCGTTTCTGAGGGTGAATGACTGAAAAATGAGGAAGGTACCAGGTGATGCCTGTGGATGATTTGGTCGGGCACAACTCCGCGTAACCTTTCGCGATGGTAGATTCAACGTTCTCACGATACGCTGCAGCGTATTCAGGATCCCGTTTCATCTTCCGTTCCAGACTCAAAAAGCGAGAGCGAGCGAGCTCGTAGGAGTTTGGTACGTTCGCGATGTCGGCTCGCCAGGGTAGACCAGTCTCGAACCTGCCGTCAGGTAACCTTCTGGTGCTGTCTTCCAGCATCCTGAGGGCACGTTTGTCGTCTTCGGAGTGGTATTCTTTATTCGAAATACCAATAGAATCTATAGCATAGTACTCACGAAGCTGCTAGTCGACTCTCCGAAGTGTATTATCATCGTCGATGGTGTCTGCGGTGACCTTGTTCACCAAACAGTTGACAGCCTCATTGGCCTTGCCTTTCAAGGACCCAAACACGACCCAGCCTAAAGCAGTCTGTGCAGCCACTGGTTGCGATCCAGTGCCACGACGCAGTTGCTGGGCCATGGTGAGGTGCCAGTGGTCAATACCAATGAGGATCGTCGGCTTAACATCATTATAGCAGAGACCATCCGCAATGTCAGCAAGGTGACGATGATGCGCAACGTCACTAGCTCTGGCCGTTTGACGACTGAGACCGAGCATGCTCCGCACATTCTTCAACACGTGCCAGTCTTCACAGTACCGACCCCTTATGCTAACATCCACCAGATTCACTAGGGATTCCTTAGACATACCACCTATAGCGTCAACTCTCATAGTGCAAGTTCGCCCTTCAGTGCCTATGGCATCTGCAACCAACGAATCCATGAGCGTAGCCGTGGACCCATCATCAAGAAGGGCAAACGTGTCAAATTTGCCCTTGGGCCCCCTAACGGTTACTGGAAGGACTTTCAAGAGTGGACGCCTAAGGCAATGTCCATTGGAATCCGCTAGATTGTTAGAGGCTACGTTAAGGAGAGCTGTCGCAGGGGTAGCTTCAGCAATGCCCGGTTGTTCATCACCGATTATCGCAACTTGAACGGTTCCGTGCTGTGAAGACGGGCGCGCGTCTGAACCATGCAGTAATGAATGGTGGCTCCACCGCTTCTCGCAATCTCGGACAGTGCAAGAGTATTTCTTGCACTTGAAATAGCGGTGACCACCTTTCGCCAGACACTTATGGCACACCTTGGCCTCAGTCGCCCAACGCCATCTGTCAGGAATGGACAAGGCTGAAAACTGCCTACATTTCATGACCACATGACCTACGGCTTTACAAAAAAGGCAGATCAGGCTTTGACCTGGCGCTAAGGCAGAGTTTAACCTCCGACTACTAGATGGCGCCATGTCAGCGGCAAAGCAGAGATCCTTCGTGGGTCCACCCTTACTGATGAGTTTGGGTTGACCCACGAAGAGCTCATATTTTGCCCTCTGATCGGCCTCCTTTACCAGGAAGTCAGACAGCAACACTAACCTGCGGCCGTCTGGCTCCCTGGAGGAGGCATAGTCTGCCCATCGTGCACGCAACAGCAGAGTCATCTTGCCAACAATCTCATTCGTGAGTTCCGGTGAGGCCAGATACTCCGATCGGCCCAACAAACGAATGACACCCGTGCAGTTACGTACCCGACACGCAAACGTGCTAAGCTCTTGCACGCCCTCGGAACCGGAAAGACGGGGTAGAGCCCGAATCATGGCAATCTCGGCTAGCACTATGTGCTCAGGCCGCGCGAACCTGGTTTCGAGAACCTGCAATACCTCAATGGGCTCGCGCGCGGCCGCTATCAGCACGCTGACGCAGTCACGCGCGGCCCCACACAAGACAGAGCTTATTCGAACTAAATTCTCTGACGGTGAGAACGACGGACTGGTCTCGTCGTAAATTCGTTTGAAAATGAGCCAATCCGTTGGTCTGCCGTCGAAGGAAGGTAAAGGACTCACCCCGTGTCTCCTGGCGTTGCTGGAGCTCGCCGCCGCGACCGCTACGTCGGCGACGGCCCGAGCCAAAGCGAGTGTGTGACTTTCAAAATATTTATTAATGTTACAA
>SJJU01070738.1:0-52321 GCA_012932125.1 Conopomorpha cramerella | reverse complement strand
ACTTGTTGACGATGCCGGGAACGCTCGCGGAGACCTAACGCAGCACCAAACGGTAATAATTCCCAGCACCGTCCCTATTTAGTTGTTTACAATAAGAACTCTTGTTTCGGTCTGATCATATGTCATTTATTGACAACTTAAATCTATATTTACAAATTATAAAAAGAACACTATACAAATAGGTTGCACTATCGGCAACATGCCGCCCCCTGGTGTGAGAACACGGTAACATTAGGTGCCAATAGTGCAACTCGGAAACGTAACAAACATAAAGGAGAAATTATACAAACAAAGAAAAATCAACATAACTACAAAATAAACATATTGTGGACTTATACAAAATAACTAAAATCTTTATTACACACCTACCGAACAATGGCGAATATAAATCTAGGGCAACCTTACTAACTTTCGGACGGGGCGGCGCAGCGCACCACCTATAGTGTCGACATCGACAACCCGCACTACGCCGTCACGTCCGGGAAACAATTTGGTGACCCTCCCACGTGGCCAGACTCCACGTGGAAGGTTACCGTCGGCAATAAGCACTTGGTCCCCAACCTCAATATTTGTTCCGGAAGTAGAACTGGGGCGAAGTACCAGCGTTGGCAAATACTCTTTAACCCAACGGGTCCAGAAATGATCCGCCAAACGCAGCCCTTTCTTCCACGTCACCCGACGAACGAGATCCGCGTCATCTAGGCGGCCAACCACTGAATGGGGAGAGGAGCTCCCTAATAGAAAATGAAACGGCGTTATAGCCTGCTCCTCTCCGGGATCAACCGCGACGTGGGTGAGTGGTCGCGAATTAATTATGCCCTCAACTTCCAGAAGAAACGTTAGGAAAACCTCATCAGAAGGAGCTCGTTCGGTTAACGTGGCCGAAAGAGCTGTCTTAACAGAGCGAACTAAGCGCTCCCAACACCCGCCCATAAATGGCGCCGCTGGTGGGATAAAAACCCACTCTATTCTAAGGTTAGCAGCGAAGTCCATCAACGGTTGTTCGGTGAGGACCCTGCTGGCTCCGACGAATGCCGTCCCGTTGTCTGAAAACACCTTTGCTGGGGCGCCTCTCCTGGCTACGAATCGCCTAAGCGCCATTATAGCAGAGTCCAACGTCAGACTCCCGACGACCTCCAGGTGAACGGCTCTGATAGTGAGGCACGTAAAGAGCGCTACGTATCTTTTCTCCTTGTGCCTGCCGACTGTGACTTGAACGGGCCCGAAGTAATCCAACCCGACGTAGGTGAACGGTCTAGTATTGTGCGCCATCCTCTCAGGTGGTAGATCGCCCATTGGTGGGACTTGTGGCCGGGTCTTCCTGATGCGGCAGAGAGGACACGAAGCGGCGACTCTGCGAACGGCGGGGCGGAGGCCGAGGATGTGATAGAACCCCCGAAGCTCGTTCACCACCAACTCATTAGTCCCGTGGGCTGCCTTCTCATGGAAATTCGCAACGAGCAATCTTACCATGCTGTTCTTTCCGCATAGGACCACCGGATTTTTTGCGATAGGGGAGTCTTCTAAAGCTGCGATTAGCTGCGATTCTTCCTGAGAGACGAATCAACTGCGTGTCAGGATCGATGATGAGCGCAAGTGATTTTAAACGACTGTCCTTCGGCAGGGTCTCTCCTCTCAGCAGCCTCGTGTATTCTTCCTTGAAAGACGTCAGTTGGGAGTGCAGAAGTAGACGATTTTCCGCGGCAATAATATCCCTAGCGCCTATTGTCCTACCTATGTTGGAGGTCAGGTTGGGGATCAAGAGCGCCGCTTTGAAAATTCTAGCGGCAACCGCAATACAAGCCGTGACTCTAACCACCCTAAGCCACGAGCTGAATCTTGTGGTGTCTGGCACCACGGGTACAGGTAGTGACACAGTATTCAACACGGTTGTAATTTCGAAATGGTGCCGCTTTAGCTCGCTGGTGTCCCCGGACGCTTTAAGTGCTACCGGCTCAGATGGCCACTGCGAAGATGGCAGTGTCAAAAATTCTGGCCCAGAAAACCAACGAGCGGAAAAATCGAACCGCTTGTTTACCCGAGTGGCATCATCGGCGACGTTGCACCCAGTCGGCACGTATCTCCAATCCGCCACTCGAGTAATTTCAGTAATTTCACCGACCCGATGTGCAACGAACGTTTTAAAGGTGCGAGCATCGCTCCGCAACCACTTTAGCACGGTTTGACTATCGGTCCAGAAACAAACACTTTCCGGTTGAATTGTGTGAGCTTCTACAATGTAATTATAAAAACGGGCTGCGGCTAACGCAGCCTGTAACTCGAGCCTGGGGATAGAAACCGGCTTAAGAGGAGCTACGCGTGCCTTACCACCTATGAGACTCAAGTGAACGGAGCCATCCTCACACTCAAAACGCCAGTACGCAACACATGCATAAGCCAACTCACTTGCGTCAGCGAAAACGTGTAACTGAGGACGCAAGTGAGCAGCCTTATGGCTAAGGTAGTGTCTTGGAACAGACCCGACCAACAGTTCCTCGCACTCCTTAAACCACGCGGTCCACCTTGACGAAACCCGAGGTGGTAACTCCTGGTCCCATTCTAAAGATGATCGCCAAGTTTGTTGAAATATAATGCGACCTCTAATAACCAAAGGAGTTAGCAACCCGAGCGGATCGTACACCTTCATGAGGTAGGTCAAAGCGGAGCGCTTGGTCAACTTATTGGGGGGATCCCCGAATGTCCTTTTAGAAAAATGCAAAGTGTCAGCCTGTACATCCCAAGATACACCTAAGACACGGACGTCTACCGTGGAAGCGTCACATTTATGCAAACTCTCCGGCACTGCAAGAAGCGCTTCCGGAAAGTTAGAGACCCAGGATCTCATCTGCAGACAGGCCCTAGAGTGCACATAGACGATATCAGCGGCCAACGATCTCGCTTGTTCTATAGTATGGACGCTTCCAAGGTAGTCGTCCATGTAATGATTTTTAACAATCGCGTCAGCGGCGTCGGAAAACAAATTTCGATGCTCCTCTGCATTGCGATTCTTGAGGAATTGCGCGGTGAATGGGCTGGACACCGCCCCAAACATCATTGACGACATGCGATATTCGCCAATCGGCTTCGAAGGGTCGTCACGCCATAAGAACCGTTGAGCGTCTCGGTCTTGAACTCTGATTTTGGTTTGGGGAAACATCTCACGTATGTCCCCGGTCATTGCTATCTGGCCCTCCCGAAACCTCATGAGAATCGCAAGCAGAGGCTGCAAGAGATCTGGTCCTGCTAGAAGCATAGAGTTAAGACTTATTCCCCGACACGTCGCCGCAGCGTCATGAACTACTCTAATGGTTCGTTTCTGAGGGTGAATGACTGAAAAATGAGGAAGATACCAGGTGATGCCTGTGGATGATTTGGTCGGGCACAACTCCGCGTAACCTTTCGCGATGGTAGATTCAACGTTCTCACGATACGCTGCAGCGTATTCAGGATCCCGTTCCATCTTCCGTTCCAGACTCAAAAAGAGAGAGCGAGCGAGTTCGTAGGAGTTTGGTACGTTCGCGATGTCGGCTCGCCAGGGTAGACCAGTCTCGAACCTGCCGTCAGGTAACCTTCTGGTGCTGTCTTCCAGCATCCTGACGGCACGTTTGTCGTCTTCGGAGTGGTATTCCTTGTTAGAAATACCAATAGAATCTATAGCATAGTACTCGCGAAGCTGCTGGTCGACTCTCCGAAGTGTATTATCATCGTCGATGGTGTCTGCGGTGACCTTGTTCACCAAACAGTTGACAGCCTCATTGGCCTTGCCTTTCAAGGACCCAAACACGACCCAGCCTAAAGCAGTCTGTGCAGCCACTGGTTGCGATCCAGTGCCACGACGCAGTTGCTGGGCCATGGTGAGGTGCCAGTGGTCAATACCAATGAGGATCGTCGGCTTAACATCATTATAGCAGAGACCATCCGCAATGTCAGCAAGGTGACGATGATGCGCAATGTCACTAGCTCTGGCCGTTTGACGACTGAGACCGAGGTTCGGCATGCTCCGCACATTCTTCAACACGTGCCAGTCTTCACAGTACCGACCCCTTATGCTAACATCCACCAGATTCACTAGGGATTCCTTAGACATTCCACCTATAGCGTCAACTCTCATAGTGCAAGTGCGCCCTTCAGTGCCTATGGCATCTGCAACCAACGAATCCATGAGCGTAGCCGTGGACCCATCATCAAGAAGGGCAAACGTGTCAAATTTGCCCTTGGGCCCCCTAACGGTTACTGGAAGGACTTTCAAGAGTGGACGCCTAAGGCAATGTCCATTGGAATCCGCTAGATTGTTAGAGGCTACGTTAAGGAGAGCTGTCGCAGGGGTAGCTTCAGCAATGCCCGGTTGTTCATCACCGATTATCGCAACTTGAACGGTTCCGTGCTGTGAAGACGGGCGCGCGTCTGAACCATGCAGTAATGAATGGTGGCTCCACCGCTTCTCGCAATCTCGGACAGTGCAAGAGTATTTCTTGCACTTGAAATAGCGGTGACCACCTTTCGCCAGACACTTATGGCACGCCTTGGCCTCAGTCGCCCAACGCCATCTGTCAGGAATGGACAAGGATGAAAACTGCCTACATTTCATGACCACATGACCTACGGCTTTACAAAAAAGGCAGATCAGGCTTTGACCTGGCGCTAAGGCAGAGTTTAACCTCCGACTACTAGACGGCGCCATGTCAGCGGCAAAGCAGAGATCCTTCGTGGGTCCACCCTTACTGATGAGTTTGGGTTGACCCACGAAGAGCTCATACTTCGCCCTCTGATCGGCCTCCTTTACCAGGAAGTCAGACAGCAACACTAACCTGCGGCCGTCTGGCTCCCTGGAGGAGGCATAGTCTGCCCATCGTGCACGCAACAGCGGAGTCATCTTGCCAACAATCTCATTCGAGAGTTCCGGTGAGGCCAGATACTCCGATCGGCCCAACAAACGAATGACACCCGTGCAGTTACGTACCCGACACGCAAACGTGCTAAGCTCTTGCACGCCCTCGGAACCAGAAAGACGGGGTAGAGCCCGAATCATGGCAATCTCGGCTAGCACTATGTGCTCAGGCCGCGCGAACCTGGTTTCGAGAACCTGCAATACCTCAATGGGCTCGCGCGCGGCCGCTATCAGCACGCTGACGCAGTCACGCGCGGCCCCACACAAGGCAGAGCTTATTCGAACTAAATTCTCTGACGGTGAGAACGACGGACTGGTCTCGTCGTAAATTCGTTTGAAAATGAGCCAATCCGTTGGTCTGCCGTCAAAGGAAGGTAAAGGACTCACCCCGTGTCTCCTGGCGTTGCTGGAGCTCGCCGCCGCGACCGCTACGTCGGCGACGGCCGGAGCCAAAGCGAGTGTGTGACTTTCAAAATATTTATTAATGTTACAAGGTAGGGCGTGTGTACCTAATGTGTGTAGTGGCTCAGGCCGCTGCCGCGCAGACAACGTATCCTCAGGAGTCACTTCATAGGCACCGCCGTGCGGTGTGTGGGCCGCTCGCACGCAAAATGGCGCACTCGCAAGCCCCACCGGAGCAACATGTCCCACCGGCGATTGTTCCCGGCGGCCCTCTGGCCGCCTCTCTGCCTGGCTCGCCACTGGCGCATCCGTCTGGCTCGGCGCGGCGAGCACGGACACGCAGGCGGGCGGCTGAAGAGAAGCGGCGGCTGCACCTGTACATGAGCAATAGGGCAGAACCGGGGTACAGGATATAGGGATAGGACACGGCTCGGAAGGAGGCGCAATAATTGGGCTAGGAAGGATAGGCGGCTCTGGGGCAGGTTGGGTGGCCTGAGAATTAACCCATGTGGCCACCCGCGATATAGGACTCGGCGATTCAGTTCGGCTTTGACGACGGCTAGAACGGCGGCTGGAGCGTGAACTAGCCACCTCGGCGTCTATGGCCGCCATCTCGGCCCTAAACTCAGCATCAGCGGCTGCTTTTTCCGCGGCAGCAACTCGCGCTGCCTCGTCTGCAAGCCGACGAGCATGCCGTGCTTCTGCAGCACGCTGCTTGGCCAATATCGTGGCCCCACTACCTGAGCTTGAGGAAGCCTCGTGAGATTTGGAGGCTGCCTCCTTGGCCCTTAGCTTTGACATAGCGCGAGTTTCCATAACAACACTTCTTAATAGAAATAAAATAATATGGAAAAAACTTACGGTTTCCGCTGCTACTACTTACGGTTACCGTTGTTTTCCGCTGCCACCACTTGTGGCTGTTTACCGCTGCCACCACTTGTTGACGATGCCGGGAACGCTCGCGGAGACCTAACGCAGCACCAAACGGTAATAATTCCCAGCACCGTCCCTATTTAGTTGTTTACAATAAGAACTCTTGTTTCGGTCTGATCATATGTCATTTATTGACAACTTAAATCTATATTTACAAATCATAAAAAGAACACTATACAAATAGGTTGCACTATCGGCAACACTCATCAACTAAATTAAATGAATATCTCACTCCAGCTATTAGGCTAATATAATAGCTGGTCGCTTAGGTTACTTACTTAATACGCTTCGTAAGCGACCTTGACGTATTAATCAGGCTCAATTGATTTAAACATACTCGTATTTTAATTTTCTTTTGAATGTAATCATTGTAATAAAATATCGAACCAAATGTTTGGCTTTATTCAGCTTAAAATTCAGAGATTGTTTGACATATGACATAATACATATTTCTATAACTTATGGCTAAACGATACCACAATCTCCCCTGGTTTTAAGAACAATCGTAGTCCTAAAGATGAGTAGGGGCCCTCCGTTCTCGCGTAGATCTGCGGAAATTATTTAATTCTTCCGCAACAGGAGCATTCTGTGTTCCTTGTTCCGGGGTATGATCTGAGGACTATGGCAATTGATCATCAGCGTCCTCATAGTCGCTGGCATCGTCATTTACAGGCGGAAGTGGGGCAAGTTGTCGGTTAGACACCGTAGTTTCGCGCTATCAGCCAATCTTATAAATGAGTATGTTGGGTTAGCTTCTAGCAGCTCCGCCTCTTCGACTAAAGGGTCATATCTCGATGTTCTTACATTAATTTTCTTTAGGACAGGGCCAGGCTTTAATAGCCAAGTAGGAATTGAGTCCCCACTTGGTGAGCGTCGCGGATGCCCAAACATCCGCTCATGAGGTGTAGCGTTCGTGGAGGTGCATAGCAGCGATCGTATCGAATGCAAAGCGACGGATAGTGCTCGTTCCCAATTGTTTATATCTGTATCATTTGAGCGAAGGTGTAATTGAATCGCTCGCCACAGAGTACCATTTAGTCGCTCGACTTGCCCGTTCCCTTGTGGATTGTAAGGCGTGGTACGACTACAAGAAATCCCAGAGCGTGTTAAAAAAGTTCGTAATTCCTCTGAGATATTGAGCGAGGCACCTCTGTCTGAATGTATATAAAGCGGAAAACCAAATGTGTGAAATATCTCTTGCAAATGTTTTATAACTGTTGTTGCATGAACATCCTTGCACGGGAACGCGAATGGGAACCTCGTGAATTCGTCTATAACAGTGACGATATATTTATTTTGTGAGTTAGATGGTAAAGGCCCTTTAAAGTCTATGTTTAATCGTTCCATAGGAGCCATCGCCTTAATTAGACGCCCTTCGGTCTTGCAAAATCTGGGTTTAATTTCAGCGCATATCCTACAAGCAAGTGGCATATTTGATTTCTTCTATCGAATATGGAAGATTCTTAGAGCGAACCCAGTGCGTCATTCGAGTTATACCTGGGTGACAAAGGCGATTGTGCAAGTCATAAAGCCTGTTCGTCTCAGTCGACGCACACACCCTTGACAGAGCATCAGCAACAGTATTCTCTTTACCTGGACGATATATTATGTCGTATTTGTAGCATGATAACTCTTAATCTCCGTCGTTCTATCTTTTTATTTTTTATTTTGCTCGAATGCTTTTGATCGAACATAAATGACACGGATTTTTGATAGGTTATTAGTATAAAATGTCGTCCGGTCAGGTAATGACGCCATTTCCGTAAGGATTCAACCACTGCACACGCTTCTTTTTCTATTGCGGGGTGCCTGCGTTCTGCGTCGCTAAGTGTGCGGGAATAAAACGCTACTGAACGACCATTTTGTGATAATGTAGCAGCTAAAGCATGGTCAGACGCGTCTGTTTCAACCGTGAAAGTCGCATTATCGTCGACAGCGGTGAGAGAAGACTTGGCTATTTCGGATTTTATAGCATTGAATTGAATCTTTGCCTTTTCGGACAATGGAAAATGTGCACAGGTGGATAAAGGCTTAATCTTTTTAGAAAAATTAGGAACTCATTTAGAGTAGTGTGCTAGCATTCCTAAGGCTCTCTTGAGTGAAGCCGAATCTGTAGGAAGAGGCAATTCTAACAGAGGTTTCATGCGGTCCTCATCGGGTTTGATTTGGTTGTTCTGTATGGTATAGCCTAAGAGATTTATTGAAGTTGAGGCAAACGTGCACTTCTTCTCATTTAGAGTTAAGCCATACTTTTCTCTAGCTTTCATAAACCTTGCGAGGTTGCGGTCATGATCATTTTTATTTCTAGCGCAGACGGTAACGTCATCAAGATAGGTATACGTGCCTGTCAGGTTGTCCGTTTCAATTATATACTGAAGTGTTCTTTGAAATGCAGTCACTCCATTAGTTACTCCAAGAGGTATACGTGTAAATTGATAAAGAGTGCCATCGGCTTCGAAAGCCGTATACTTTCTGTCGTTGATAGGGATCGGAACTTGATGGTAAGCTCTTTTGAGATCGATCTGAGAGAATACATTATTTTTAGCTACTTTAGCTACTAAAACTTCAATATTTGGTAAAGGATAAGCATCAAGTTCGGTAAACTTATTAATTGTCAGTGAATAGTGTATGACAAGACGTTTCCAATGGTGTCCTCCTCCGGAAACGAGTACTTGAGCGCGCCATGGTGAAATGCTCTTTTCAATAACAGCGTCTTCAAGAAGTTTTGAAATCTCATCGCGTATAAATCGTTGATCTTCATCAGAAATGCGTCTCGATTTGACAGCGACCGGTCTTATCTCTGGTGACAGATGTGTGAAAAGTGATGCCGGCGGCACGGCAGCTTGCATCACGCAGACTTTCAAAGTATCTTTGTTACCTCCAAAATCGAATTCAGAAATTCCAGCTATGAATGCATCGCGTATGTACTCATTTCGGTATTCTTCACTAGTAACATTTCTACAATCATGAGCTAATACTTTAAGGGCTCGCAAATAATCAGCAACCGACTCACTGTGTTATTGTTTCCTTGATGATTGAGTAAAACGTGCATGGATCTCATTTTTCGGCTTGGCGTAGGTAGTTGATAAAACTTGTATGGCCTTCAGATAAGTATCGCAGTCCCGAATCAGGGAGAAAACTGTCGGCGACAAATGATTGATTAGCATATGTAATTTTGCATCCTCGTCATATTAGTATATTATGTATATTAGTATAATGTAGTTTACATTCTTGTGCTACGAAATTCTTGAATGTGTAGTACCAGTGTGCCCACTTCAGCTCCGCAGCGGCATCATCAGGCTCAGCGTCGAAGCGGTCTGGGCGCAAGAATCGCGATATCGCCACACTGTTTACACTGCTACTTGATTCAGTCATTTTGCGGACGTAGCTTAGGTACCGTAGGGGTGCACTAAGGAAGGAATTCCCGAAATTCCCACGGGAACGGGAATTAACGGGATAAAAAGTTTGTATGCAAAATCTAAACCGCTCAAGGTAGACGCTTGAAATTTGGGATACAGGTACCTTAGTACACTTAAAGCTTAGGTGCAACAGGCTATTGGAAAATTCCTATGGGAACGGGAGTTATCGGAAAAAAACTTTTGTATGAAAAAAAAATAAACCGCGTAAGGCAGATGATTGAAATTGGATACGCAGGTACCTTAATGAACGTACAGCTTACTTGGAACACGATATTGCAAAATTCCCACGGAATGGGAGTTAGCGGAAAACGTTTAAATCAGAAATCGCGTAAATTTGAAGTTTTAAAATCAAACATACCTTAGGAAATATAAAGTTTAGTTATGGCTATATTTTGAGAAATTCCTACGAAAACGGGAGTTGATGGGATAAAACTTTTGTATGAAAAATTCAAACCGCTGAAGGTAGACGCTTGAAATTGGGGATGCAGGTACCTTAGTATACACTTAAAGCTTAGGTGCAACAGGCTATTGGAAAATTCCTATGGAAACGGGAGTTAGCGGGAAAATGTATGCTTATTTAGTATTGCATAATTTTGTATGAAAAAAATTAACAGCGTAAGACAGATGATTGAAATTTGTTACGCAGGTATCTTAATGAACGTATAGCTTACTTGCAACGCGATAAAGTAAAATTACCACGGAAATAGGAGTTTTTAACGTTTATATGAAAAATCACTTACAACGAAAATCTAGCATGCATATACCTGATGGAAAACATTTTTTAATGAAAAAATAAAAATAATACTGCACTAGCGCCAAGTGACGTCGCGGCGGTGACGGCGGCGTCAGGGCGGTGACAGCGGTAGCGTGGAGTGGAGGTTGTTGATGGCCGTGTCAAATATTGAGTTTTGCGGGCGAACTTTTACAACCCTTGATAATTCCGATCTTGAGTAGGTAGTTTTCTGTTGTATTTCTGTTCTGCTGTTGTCTGCTGTGTGTTTCGTGTTCACGGTCCTTGGATTATCCTATAATTTTTGTTGTAATTTCCAAAATTTTGTTTCTGTTTTGTTTGTTGTTATTTGTAGGTTGAAGATTTTTTATTTTTGTGTATATGGCATTTCGCCGTTCTTGGTTCTCTGTTTTCTGTTGTAGGATTTCTTTGTTTTGTTCGTAAAATAAATTATTGTAGGTTATCACCTACTATTTTTTTCTTTTTCGGTTATTACGTATCTTATTTTATTCTTAGTGGTTTCGTATAAACAATATTGGTTGATTTAGTTATTGCTTCTTTTATTTTCTTGGAATAATTGTTATCTTTTCGTATATTTTAAAAGTATTTTTCAAAATGAAGGTAGAAAATATAAACATTGACGGAGAGATAGTGCCACAACTAGCAGTAGAAATGAAAGGAGATGGGGCTTGCCTTTTCAGAGCTGTCATTCCTTATGTACGACACTCAGGAAAATGCTTTTGCCACACGCCAAGAAGTGGTTGTTTATGTAATAGAACATTGGGATGAATTTTAAACGGCGACAATTACAGTTCCTCGGAACAATATTTTGTGGATATGAGTAAACGCAACACATATGGTGGATTATGTGAATTAATCGCGGCAGGGAGAATATACGATTTCGTTTTTCAAGTTTATCGCAACGGTGAATTGTATGTTGAAGTTGGTACTGAAGGTCGCCCAATTAAACGGCTTCGCTTCAAAAATAATTTATCCGACGGGCATTTTGATGTTTACCTCCCTTATGAAGACTTTAACCCTAAGGTGGTTTTGAGCGTTGTGGAACTAAGTTCCAATCAACCAGGGATAAACGAACCGAAGTCGAAAAAGTATAAAAATAGTGAAGCACTTGATGTCGTCCCTCCTGTTTGTTCTTCCGAAACAGAATCTGTAGTTTCTGCAGACCTGTCTTTCGAAATCAGTACATCATGTCTTTGATTAATCTTCGCGCTATAATACCCGTTTTAAACATTTAATATCAGTACATCATCTGTCAGGAAGGCTAAGAAACGTAGGGCTAGATTTACAGACAAAACAAGAAAGATCCAAATTCATCGTAATCAGAAAAAATATGTCCTAAATATAAACCAAACCACCAACATTTAAATCTGCTTGCAAGGCCCTTGGGTTTCTTGAAGATTACCAACATTGGCGTACAACACTTCAAGAGGCAGCCCTTTGTGAGTCTCAGTTCATGATGAGAGAACTCTTTACTATTTTGTTAGTGTTTTGTCAAGTTGCAGATCCTGCCAGTCTATGGAATGAATTCAGAGAAAATCTTTCTGAAGATTTCAAAAGACAGAGAGAGGCTAGCAACTTGCAACGTAAACTCTCTCATGGATGATATCTTCAATAGGTGCCTTCTGGAGATAGAAACAGCATGCTTAGCTCTAGGTGGACGCGAAATAGAAGGGTACGGATTACCAAAGCCGACTAGATTGGAAGGATTTAATAATGAATTAGGATCATATATTAATGAACTAAACTATGATGTCCCTACACTGCAAAGATTTGTTAATACACATGAGGATTGCTCAACAGATGAACAAAAATGTATATACAATAAAATTATAGCAAGCGTCAATACAAAAGACGGAAAAATTTTCGTTTTAGACGCTCCTGGAGTAACTGGTAAAATTTATCTCATTAATTTGATAATTGCAAAGATTAGAAGCAATCGTGGAATTACCATAGCCGTCGCTTCATCGGGGATTGCTGCAACTTTATTGGAAGGAGGTCGCACTGCTCATTCGGCTTTCAAGTTACCGCTTAATTTATCTATTTCGGAAACCCCAATTTGTAATATTCCAAAGCAAAGCAATCTCGCCAAAATTTTATGTAAAGCTCAAATCATTATCTGGGATGAGAGCACTATGGCTCATAAAAAATGTTTTGAGGCGTTGAATAGGACTCTACAAGATTTGAGAGATAATAACTCTCTGATGGGTGGGTTGACACTTTTGTTAGCCGGAGATTTCAGACAAACATTACCGGTTGTACCAAGGGGAACTCGGGCAGACGAAATCAAAGCATGTTTAAAAAGATCAGTTTTATGGCCATTTATTGAAATTCTTAACTTAAGTAAAAATATACGGGTGCTCTTAAAAGGAGATATCAATGCAGGTAACTTTTCAAATGTACTACTCAAAATAGGTAATGGCATATACCCAGAAAAAGACGGTTTGATAAATTTACCAGAAAATGTATGCACTGTAGTTACAACAGTTAAGGAATTAATAGATAAAGTATATCCAAATATAACTCTAATTCAACATAAACCTATAGACTGGCTGCATGAAAGAGCTATTTTATCACCCACCAATGAACACGCCGCACTAATAAATGACGTTTTGCTAAATTCATTTGAAGGTGAAGAAATTATATATAAATCAGTAGATACAGTTATACATACCTACAGAAGATGCTGTTCACTATCCGGTTGAGTTTTTGAACACTATTAATCCAGCTGGTCTTCCATACCACAGTCTTAGATTATGAGTCGGTGCCCCAGTAATGTTGCTTAGGAATTTGAAACCACCTAAATTATGTAACGGCACTAGACTTCAAGTTAGGGTCTTGCATCGTAATATTGTCAAAGGTATTATTTTAACTGGGCCTGCAAAGGGAGAAACGGTATTTATACCGCGAATACCATTAATCCCAAATGATCTTCCTTTTGAATTTCAGAGACTACAATTTCCATTGAAGGTGTGCTTCGCCATGACCATTAATAAGTCGCAGGGTCAAACTCTCGCGCTAGCAAGAGTGGATTTGCGACAGCCCAGCTTCTCCCATGGTCAATTATATGTGGCGTGCTCCCGTGTTAGTTCCCCATCCAGTCTGGTCATACTCGCACCACCCTCCAGAACAACTAGAAACGTTGTTTATAAGGAAATTTTATAAGCTTATAGCTACCTCTTATCCCGGTTGCACCAGCCACTCAATAATCGATCTAATAATAGGGACCCATACCCATAGGGTGGAAACTTAGTGAGACTTCGCTGTCTGTCTGTCACGACAGTTGAAATTTTCACAGGATATGTATATCTATTGTCACTATAACAACAAATACTGAAAATAAGGATAAAATAACAAATAAGAGACGTCCCCATACAACAAAATTGTTTTGTTAATTTTGTATGGAACCCTTCCCTTCCTTGGTGAGTCCGACTCGCACATGGTCGGTTTTTAGTTTTCACGTCGTCAAAATTTTACTTTCATACCGACTGACATTCACATTCACACCTTTGAACTCCAGACGAAAGCCTCTTTAGAGTTATATTATCCCACTCTGATTGTTTTATTCTAAATGTGTGACAAACTAAATTATCCAAAAAGTTTGATTCGCATATCATGGAATGCTTTATTTACATAACATAGTGATTTAGTCGAAATTAATGAACTCTCACAACGAAAGTATGAGGCGCATTTCCCAAACTATTTCTTGTAATTATGTAAGTTTAGGCGTTATTCAAATAAAATAATTCAGTGCTCAGAGGTAGGTACAACATTTATTTAAAAAAAATACTTTATTAAATTAAAGTAGCACACTAACAAAATAAAAAAAAATGTCGCATCACAGACCAAACTTTCCATTGGCTAACACCCAAAGCAGCGGCCACCACTCTTGTGTCTTGTACTCGTTGTGGAATCTTCTTCAATGGCTGATAAAATCTGCTGGTCAACGTCAGTAGGTAGCGCATGCCCACCTCCGGGTACGCTGGGATTGACGCTTCCAGTTTCTCGAAGCCTTCGAATTGTTGAGGCAAACGTGGTACGGTTAGGTTGTCGCCGATTGGAAAACCTTTCTTGCGTTGAAGTTAGCAGCCCCGTACACCGTGACCATGTCTGCGTACTCCGCGAATGTGTAATCCGGCATTTAAAAAAAATGCAACTAACAAAGTCCACAACGAAATAATAACAACACTTATCAAACTTCAACAGTAACAATTAACGAGGTAATGCAGAGCAGTAAGCACGAACGAACAGTTGGACGGTTTAACGTAAATTAATTTGCTTGGCAAACTTGGTGAAGAACATGTTAAAAAAAACTGTTACAAAAAGTAAGGACGATCATTTCTTTAAAGTAAGAAAGAAACGAAGAAGGAATCCTGCATTCCTTAATGGGGAATTGTCTGACGTTTTACCGACAGATTTTCGGGCGGAGAACTGACATTACTGTCAAACTTTGTTTGGAAACTATGACAGTAATGACAGTTCTCCACCCGAAAATCTGTCAGAAAAATACCAAAGAAAATTCCCCATTATGACGTCATGCAAAGCGACCGTGCCCATATGTCGCACGTGCCCTTTGTATCAGGTAGAAACAGCTCGTCCGACCGCCTTATCTGTTACAACGCATGTTTCATTTTAGTTCACAACTTTTTTTTAAATAAATTTGGTACCGTTAGAAAGGTGATGAACTAGTGAAATTATTTAAAACAAAATAAAAAAAAATAAAGTCCGTATTTTTTTTCAAATTTACGAATTAATTTCATAGTAATGCATTTTTTTGTCCGATATTTGATTTTCAAAGCATTATAACTTTTATTTAATTATGATTTTGGGGACGTTATAACGTATTTTAAAAAGCCATTGAATAAAAAAACTTTTGATACCTTGAAGGTCAAATTTTGGAGAAAATCCAGAAAAATACTAAAATTGACATAGCTCCTAAACTACAACACTTTAGTTAGAGAATTTTAGCTTTAATAGGTAGCAAATAACCTCCTTTACCTTCTGTTGACCTGTTGCTATGGCCAGATCTTCGCCACCCTGTATATAAAACATGTAATTTAAAAGTACAATTTAATTTTTAATAATTAAGAATTTTTTAATTAATTTACATAAAAAGGTTAAGAGATTATTTTTATTTAAGAAAATTTTACTAGGTTTGTTTTATACGCTATACCGTGGGCATTTGCTTGTCCCTTCCTGTCCCGCTTTTGGTATTAAAATGCGCGAAATGTAACTATTCTTATTTTACTATGCCTAGTACTTAAAGTGCCAATGGTAGAAGTTATTGTGTTCAGAAATTGTCGTTTAGCTAAGTTGCTAATTGCTTCATATCTAGGCTACTAGATTAAAGCCAATGCTTCAAATCATCCATCACACTTGACATCCTAGCTCTGAACTTTTACTAGACTTGTCTGAAAGCGATTAAATGTTTGACAATTGGTCAGCTGTTGTTTATTTCCTTTTAGGCTATTATATACCTACTTATTTTTCTCTCATACTTTTTTTACATATTAGTATCTACTAATAAATACATCGTATTTGTAGATAAGCTTCATAATACATATATTACTATATTACCAACAATACATCTTAGACTTCTTCTTATCTTATCTATATAAGTCGTAACTACGAGTACATACATTACGTAACTAATATGAATATCTAAATTAAATACTTTAAATCAATCAGTACAGAAATGTTTTTAAACGACTTTAACATTTCTGTACTGATATTTAAGCAAGTAACATTTCAGTCGATGTGGTATATTATAATTTTTATTCTATCTCTCCACCTACGCTGGTCAACGACGACGGAAGGCAGTAGCGTCCCGGCAGCGGCGGCGACGAGATTAGAGCATTTAGTCTGTTTGACGCTCGATAAGACTTTTACTGAGCATCGATGGCAGCACAGTGAGCGGAAGGCTGGCCGGGTCGCGGTCGATAGACCGGCAGGCGCAGGCGCGGGCTGCGGCCGGCCGTCGTCACGTCGGCGGTGGTCGCGGGAACTTTAGTACGGCAGTTCGCCGTGCGGCAGAGGCGTCGACCGAGCGCGGCCAGCAGGCGCTCGCGGAGGCGCTAACCATGCACGGCGGGCCCCGCGGCGTCTCCAGCGCTGTCGCCATCATAGCGCTGGCCGTGGCCTGGCTGCCGCACGCCGACCATGCCGCGTAAGTAATATGTCATCCTCGTTGATTCCTCGTACTGCCGTGTACTGCTTACCTATCACACCCATGCTTACGCTTACAAAGCCCTAGTGAAGCCATAGTTCTCATTTTACCAACAGCTTAGAATAATGATTTATGTGTTGTAGCTCTTGTAATTGTATGGTATCATATTATTGGTACGTTGTTAATAATAGTTAAAGTGTAGATGTCAGGATAGGGTGGTTTACAAAAAAAAGAATCCTCAGTGTCTAAAGTCAATATGAAATATACCTACCATTTTCGGTAAGTATGATCGATATACGAACTGGCGACCGACCGACTCTGTGTACCGACCCCTATTTAGGCGTTACATACATAATATTGTGTACATCTTGAGATGGCTTCGTATTTCTGAATGTTTCATACGAATCTAATATTGCGCCAGCATGCGTTTACATAGGTAAACTTACTATCTTTCTACCGACTTTCGATCTAACAATATTATTGAGTATACTTCTGGTTAATGCACGTGAATTGTCTGTAGATTGCTTAGTTTAATAAAGTATTACGGTTAGCACGATATCACTTAAGCACACACGGTTCACATTTCGTCGACCTATTTTGGCCAGTCGATTGGATCATAGACCTGCGTCATAGGCCAGGGCTGCGGGTTTGATTTGTGCCTCAAAAATTGTTAAGTGATATACTGAGGCATTTGTTGTGTCCGACTTGTTTTACTTCTCTGAAACCAGCAACATAGTATTATATATATTTTTATTCCAAATTCAATGCGATTGTTTTCAGGATGTTCCATACGAATTGTAAGTTTTATAAAAATATCTGTACAAAGAATAAAATATGCACATACACAAGATGCAGGTCTTTTAAATAACAAAAATGTTTTATTAACTTGTGCTTTTTTACATTCATGAAATGAATAAAAGTGAAGCTATTTTCATGCTTCGTAATTCTTTTAAACTAGTGGATCCGAAAAACGTTTCTCTCTGTCTTAACAACATCTGGAATAAATATTTCAAATAAATTTAATTATTCGTGAAATTTTCATATTCAACCTTTTTCCTTCATAAGAGCCTTGTCCTCCACATTACTATTTGCCACAGGAAAAGAATAATTATACAAAAATATCCAGCCGTTCCCGAGATTGCGCTTAGCAACACAGTTAGCGTTTATTTTTTATATTTTAGACAAGCTGGATATAGATGTCACGGTCAATCTAAACATTCTATGTAACTTTAATTTATAAAAAAAGCTGAAAATGTGTACGTAGTTGTTGAAAAAATTATTTAATAAAAAAAGAAAAGTTCTTTATCGGTCTCGTACTTAAGATGAAAACAGTTAATCATAAAATTATCTATGAAACCTGTTTATATATTTTTCCGTAGAACCACCGTTTCTGTCATATATAACGTTAAAAAATTTATAATCGTCATAATAATTATGGATGCGCATGATATGGTAATGCACATGCGTTTGTACGCAAACTATGAGTTGATGTACTTGTCGCGATTTCTAACGTGGTTTCCACAGGTTTGTTGTGGTTTTTTATAATCAAAGATATTCTAGGGTTGAAAATGATTAAAACGATGGAAATTCAAACAGAAATATACTTTTATGGTGTTCTTCTTTTTATCTTGATTTCCGTCATAATCTTCTTGATCTTCATCCTCGGTAGAAGAAAATTGCGTCAATAGCGATGCATCGCGTCGTTGATATCCAATTAATTATTCTCTACTGTTCGTGATCCAACATTAGAACATGTCCGGCCTTGATGGCGAGACACTCGCTCGGACGAGCGAGAATTAGCTGCTGCGGTCTGTCTTTGTGCTTTGAGCTATTATAGTTGTTACAAGTCTCGTGATGGACTTTCCTTCTTCGTCGAAATCCTAACGCTGTTTTACATAAATACGTATATTATTAACGTCACAATAATGTTTCGCCGCGATATTATGTTGATGTTAACGAGTGTTTTATTCATACAAATTATGATGTGGCCACATGGTGACTGGCCCCTACGTAGTCTGACCATTGCTGTCACAGTAAGCTTTTACGCACCGTAATAGACTGACATATTTGTGGAGGTTGTCACGTCGCGCATACAAGTTTGTAACAAATTGACAATCCAGAATCGTGAATTGTTTTAATACAATTCGTTGCCATTGGCGAGTCTCGCAAAATCTGCCACTGTACACCACATGAGGGCTTGTCCTTCAGTTTAGCATCTTGAGTCCGATAGTACCGGCTCCATTTAATGACACTCCAATAATTCTCATTCACGCTCATTACAAGACAACACTTTAACATGCGTGTTAACCTAAACATTGTCAGCGGGCAACTGTAATAACGAGCATGTACATGTTCAGTTTAGTTTTCCTCGCGAGTGTCAACGATTCTTTAACTTGGACCAGAACAGCGATAAGCGACAGAGACTAAGGCGTGGCGAGAGAAATCGAGACGAGGCGAGGGCATCATGTAAATTGAACATTGTCTATCTCGACTTATGTCGAGGTATCTCGGCGTGTATGTACAGCCACCATGACTGACCATAACCAACCACCACGCGCCAGAGAGCGTAACATTGCACCTTGTTCTACAGTTACGTAAATTTGTATTTAGCACTATCTCGGCGCAAATGGAAGTAAAGTCTATATTGATTGTAATGTCTTGTCAACGATCTTTCAACCACCCCAGGATTTTGAATCTAGTTGGCACAGTGGAACTTGGCAAAACTTGGCAACTTGGAAAGAGTTGTTTTAGAGTTGCAAAATACGTGGATATATTATAGTAACAACTTTTATAACGTTTGATCCGTTAAATTTCAGAATCGAAGCTCGCTAGGATAATGGTATTGATGATCATATCATGATCGCCGTTTACATTCAATTGTATTCTGTTTACAATTTTTGTCTCTGGTAATTTTATGATAAATCTGTATTGCAATACTTTGTTACTTTGACATTTAGTAAAATAATTTCGGGAAATGGTTCGCGAATATTGTCAAAGACAAGCCCGAATTTACCTTTGTTATTTCACTCTATGTTTCGACACAGTTGCATGTATCTGATTATATTCGAGCCGATATCCCCAGGGATAAAATTAATTTAATACAATGTCCGTGCACGTTTCATTACAAAAAATATCTATTATGTTTCTGTTGTTTTCGCACACACTGTGAGGTTACTTGCTTTTTAGAAAAGTCTAGATAAGTTTTAACGTTTACGACTCTAATACGCTAATTACACTTCTTAATGTTATATAAATTGCAATTATTATGCCGATATATTGAAAATATGTATGTCCATTACATGCTCTAACGGCGATGGGCTCACCCCCTGTCACGTTGGGTTAAATACGCTTGGTGAACCGTGGGTATTTGTTTATTAAGCAAGTGCCTCTGCCTACCCCGCTTTGGGATTAAAAGGCGTGAAGTGTATCTTTTTTAACAGGTGTAATACCTTTCCAGGTGTGAACCATACCATTAGTACACTTCTAGTATAGTCGGGTTTCAAATCCACATTCTCCTGATTGCAAATCTAAGTAGTGAGCTATGAGGCTGATCATTGCTCATCTGAAACACTGTCTACCTACAAAAGATAGTTCAAACTGTTAGTGGAGGTGCAAACAACACGCGCTGCAAATCAAATAGTTTTTGATCTTCCACTATGTGTTCGTAAGCAATTTAAATGTTTACCTAACAGTACGAAAGTACCTACTAAGAGTTCATTAATTGCGTTTACTTTGAAGACCGTCAATTCAACAAGATGAAAAAGAAAAATGAGTAATCAATTTCTTTAATTACGACAAAGAACGCCTGGTAATTAAAGTACAAGTTGAAAAAACAAATACAGGTCGTGCAGAAGTTGTTAGAGAAGAGAGAAGGTTTCCTTCGGCACGGCGAGCAAATTACACGTCTGCCCCCAGTCGAATCCAATTTATTGTATAAGGTACACTTTTCAGAATTTACTTATGAATCTTATTCACAGTGCACATTTACCTGCATTCCGTGGCATTTCTCTCTCTATAGCAAATGCAACATATTCTGAGGCTCTTTAAATAAATAATGTACTTTAAAATTAAGAGCGTCTGTGGTCCAGTTGGTCGGATACTTGACTTGTAAACGGGAGGTCGCGGGTTCGAGTCCGGCTACTGGACGTGTACCAATGGGACTCTTTTTTAGAGCCTGTCTTTTCGGACGATTACAAGATGATGATAGTGATGGTATGATGGCACATATCGAGAACAATGTGGTATAGAGCTGTGACAAACCGTATGAATTCGGTACTGAGTAACGGGTGCGCCATCTAGTACGAAGTAACGAAACGTTACTCACGAATGCGTTTCGTTACTCGCACTTTTCGTATGGGTAACTACACTTTTTCCGTTCACGCAAGTAAGAACCGTTGATGCGTGTGTGTATTGAATTGAAACGTATAACGAAACGCAAAACGCGCGCACTATTCTGTGAATTTAAAAAAATTAAAACATACGCTAGAAAAAACGATTTTCATTTGTTACAAGTTTGTTTAGTATAATTTAGCAATTTGTCATCTAAGTTTTTTACTGTTTATTAAAGGTGTGTGTAAACAAAGTTTGTGATTGGAACAGAAACAAGGTAAGAAAATATTTTTTTTTACATATTAGAAATAAATCTGTACCTATACATTTTTGTTTGTTATTATCGCGTATTTTGACGTGATTTTTGTACTTAGAGATATTAGGTGGGTAATAGGTTTCTTGGTCAATCTGTTATTTATCAAACATTGTTAATTGTTTATATTTTATTTTTATTATTAACACTTATTATTATTTATATTTTACAGATCAATTTACATGCTACAATGGACAAATAAAGAAGTAAACTATGGAGTTTTTTTACGCAGGCTAAAGATGATAAGGCAAAATGTGATCTATGTAATTCGATATATTCTGTAAAAGGCGGTTCTACTACAAATTTAAAAAAGCATCTCATGAAAAAACATAGATTGACGTATGAAAGCATCATTCCATGCTCCATGTCAGATGGAGAAGTTCTAGAAGCTCCGGTAACATCAAGTCCAACAACTTCAGCAAGCACAGAATCTAAACCAATAATTGAAAAAAATGGAAATACTTCGCAACAGACTAAGTTAAGTGCCTTTATTACACGTCAGGTAGGTGTAGTAAGGGAAAAAAATTAATGATTTAATTTTTAAAATGACAATTAAAGACCTTTAGCCTTTTTCTGTAGTTGAAGATGCGGGTTTTAAAGATCTAATTAATTATTTAGAACCAGGCTACAAAATGCCTTCAAGGTACATATTGAGTATTACTTTGTTGGATGCTCATTACTCAGAAGTCCAAAAAAAATTAAAAGAAGAATTGGACAAGGCAAAATATGTATCTATCACCACTGATGGCTGGACTTCAAGAGCAACAACATCCTACCAAGCTGTAACAGCCCATTATTTATTAAATTGGGAGCTGAAGTCAGCCTTATTAGGCTGTTTTGAAAGTCGTGAGCGACACACTGCCGAATATATTAAGAATGAGCTGAATAAGTTGCTCTCCCACTAGAACATTCAGAATAAAATATTTGTCTGCGTTATAAGATAATGCAGCGAACATGAAGGCGGCTATACGATTGACAAATTATGAGTATTTGCCGTGTATCGCTCATACTCTTAATTTAGTTGTCCGTACAGGTCTCCAGGACAGTGGACTCGGGGAGCTGATAAAAAAATAAAAGCAGTTGTAGAATATTTTCACAGGAGTCCAATAGCTACCAAAAAACTTATTGCAATGCAGGAGCAGCTGAGGCCTAATCAAAAACCGTTAAAGCTAAAAATGGACGTATTGACTAGATGGAACAGTACCCTAGATATGATTGAGAGGATTTGTTCTTTTCAAGAACCTTTAGAAGCATCTCTTGGAATCCTACATAATCCGGTAGAAAATCTTTCGGAGAGCGAATGGCAGGCACTACCAGAAATAATAAAAATACTGAAGCCATTCAAACAACTCACTGAAGAAATGTCTTCTAAAAAAAAGTGACTGTTTCAATGATCCTGGCTTCGACAGAAAGTATGACTACAATTTTTCACAATATAGATACACATATTATTACAGATACAGGGAAAAAAACTGGCAAATAAAATAATAACGGAATTTAAAAGTAGATTCAAGAACTGTTACAGGCACCCAGTGTTATCGAAAGCAGCACTGTTAGATCCGCGTTTTAAGAAGCTGGCATTTAGGTTTGATGCATCAAGTTATGCCAAAGATGCATTGAAAACTGAGCTGCAAAACGAGTTTAACATTCATAAGTCAAAAGAACCTGAAGAGAACGAATCGACCGTAGCTATATCTACTAGCGTCACCGACGCTAATGACGACTCAGTGTGGAAAGATTTTGACGCTTTGACTACATCAGAATCTTCTTCGAACTCTATAGTTAGCAGCAGCATAATTACCATTAGGCAATATCTAGAAGAACGCATTATTCCTCGAAATGAGTGTCCTTTGAAATGGTGGCAGGCGCGGGCAATTCTTTATCCCGAACTCTCAAATCTTAAATCTTGGTTGAGAAGTATCTATCAGTGATGGCTACCTCAGTAGCATCTGAAAGAACGTTTTCCAAATCGGGTCAAATAATAAGTGAGAGGCGCAGCTCTATTCAACCAAAGCGAATGGAAAAGATTTTATTTTTAAACATGAACCAGAGATTCCTGCCATAAAATGTTTTTGTTTAATATATTTTAATTTTTTACTGTAATTACGCGACGAAGTTGCAGATGTCAAATGTTTAAAATATGTTTTTATTGAGCGCTTTAGCAAGTGCCTCTGCCTACCCCGCTTTGGGATTAAAAGGCGTGAAGTGTATTTTTTTTTAATTGTATGTTTTTATTTTATTATTTTTTAATTAAATTCTAAGAACAAAAGATTTTTGTTATTGTTTCAATTTGGTTTAAAACATGTTTTTTATGTTTAATTTAATTCTAAACAAAACTACTTTTATGTTGATTATCGTGAGAATATTCTATTATTTTAATTCCAATAAATAATTTTGACACCTATCTGTTGCTTTTTCATTATAATTGATGCGTAATGTATTGCGATGTCGAAATGTGTACGTAAGCAGTACGACTCAAATCGTTGCTGTAACGTAACATAGCATGCTATAAGATGTAAGAAGTAACGAGTAACGTAACGATACGATAGTAACGAGTACTAATTGTTAAAGTAACGAAAATGCGGTATTTAAAGCGGATTTTTAATGGTTTTATTTTGATGTAGGTATTATTTAAATAAATCAAATTATATTTGTTCTAAACATTAACGTACCTCCTATGAAAATAACACAAAAACAACCTAATTAATCAGCTGCTCTCGAAAAATATTTGATGACTCGTCGACGTCGTACTAAGGTAAATAATATATAGGTATGATTTCCATACAGCAATTTTTTTCGTACTTGTGTCCATTATTATAAAAAAACGTTTCTTTTGTCCTACGATCAATCTACCTAGCTTTACAACGACATGTTTTAGTGGAAGACATTCCATGACAAACACAATTAGCCGATTCTTTTCAACAACTAGGTACAAGTAAGGACAAATAAACCCTTAAAATCTAGCTATTGATGTACGTGTTTTTAAGGGCTAGTAGGGATTCCGTCTCCACACTTCAACTTCTGGAGAGTCGTAGAGACATGGTTCTCCAGTCAACAAATACCGGCTGTTCGATAATCAGACCTCCTACGATCAATCTACGTAGCTTTACAACGACATGTTTTAGTGGAAATCATTCTATGACAACCACAATTAGCCGATTCCAAGCCAAGTAAGGACAAATAAACCCTTAAAATGTAGTAGGTCTTTTTAAGGGCTAGTAGGGATTCCGACCCCATATTCAACTTCTGGAGAATCGAAGAGACATGGATCTCCAGTCTTCAACAAATATCGGCTGTTCAATAATCAGATCTCTAACGTCCCTGTAGCGTCATGCGTCCAAAAATATTTGGACAATGAGCGGAATAAAGGTTCGCGAGTGTTTGCGAAAGATCTGCTTATAGGACAAAGACGACTGACGAAACTGAAGACCTAAGATGGCAGGAATCTGTTTGGCAAGTCGTGAGATTCTATGTACGTTTCTACCTGTAAGTCTGGTGAGGGGCCTAGAGCCAGATTGACCCGACATCTTTCTGAAGACCTCCTAAACAGCCGGTGCGAGATTTATGTGGCAGGGTGATCCCGAAATCCAACTGGTTTCAAACCCAACTTCAAGAAGTTGTGTGGGAAACCAGTTCTTATGGTCCTCCAGAAGTTGTTGAATTCCTTGATAGCTGTAGGTAGGTATAACGCCGAAGAGGTGCCTTGGTGAAGAAGTGTATTCAACGCAAATGGCAACTTGATTCAATGACAATGTTATTATGGTAACTAACATTTTCTTACTTTTTTTCCTAATATTTCAATTTGAAATGCATCCACTTTGTAAAAACGTTCAAATATACATATATCGTGTTACCTGAGAAAAACATTAGGATACAATGATTTCTTGAACAAAAATGTTAAACAATCTCTATATTATCCGTATTTAACATTCCGGACGATTTTTACGGGGCCGGGGCGGGGGGGCAGCATCTAAAGATTTTGACCGAAGGCACTTCCTGTGTGGTAGGTACCCCGGCTATGGCCCCTGCCAGTACATCATAACAAACTGAATAACCATTAAGATCACAAGCAGGTCATCAAGTATTGAGTCTCTTCATGCGAAGTACCCTTCACTAGCGGAAAACGGTTTCAGTCGCGTGCCCCTTCCCTTCTTAAAGTTAAGAGGCAATCTTGCTTAGAGCATTTTCATATATTTGAAAATGCACGTCATTCGCCAAATAACCTAACATTTTACTAATTGATCACTTAAAATATTAAACGTTGTATTGATACAAATTACAAAACGTTATTATGGTAACCAAGTTATGGTTTTATAGGTATATAAAGCGTAAATCTGCGATATAAAAGTCTTTATATCTTAATTACTTATGTAACATGAACGACGATGCATTATCATGATGCAGTTGATCTGATAATAAAGTCAGAAGGTGGCCATAGGAAGTAATGAACCGTTCAAGATAACATCATCGTGTTTGGGCTCCTTCTGTCAGTTTCAAGTTAAGGTACATTTTTCAGTTTCTTTCCAGTTAATTTTATGAAACACAATTCTTCAATTTGCAATCCACTTAAGGACTAAATACGCTTCTCCTAGAAAAGGTCTCCTTCTCCTGCAGACCAATGCTGACGACACCAATCTCACCGATATACATCATCATTTACATCATGAGACACTCATTATATCACTCATCAAGACTATTTCAAAGAGCCTAAACACGGTGGGATTATCTTTTACGGTTCAGTACTTCGTATGGACACCTTCCGACTGTGTCATCAGATCGCGGTAACATAATAACGCTTTGTCGTTCAAGCTACGATAAGTGTACCTTTCAGCTCAATTGGACAACCGGCAATGTTTCAAATGTCACTTGCATTATTTGTACGCCGCATACAAACATGTGAAATTAAACAAAAACTGTTAAAAAGCAAAAGCAATATTTTTGTATATATGCTGTTCTGGAAATGAAACACGTAGAAAGACGACACTGTGTCTGTTAACTCAAAGGTGGACGGCAATCTGAGTCCGCGCGTGACAGGCCTAATTGGAGAGCGATCTGTCGACTCGACACAAGCTATGTGTGACACGACGAAATAAGGAAAACAAAATTAAAGCTTGTATTTCGTATATCTACTAGCCTTACACTACCGAGCTCTGTTATTGTTTCATCTTCAACTGTCCTCCCTCTGTTAGATTATGAAGTTTTTAAAAATAATACGTTAATTACATGTCTCACAAGCACTGTTTGAAAATTCGCAATGAAGTTAAATAAATTATTCATTACGCAGTTATTTAATAAAAAGGAGAAAGTTCCCAATTTGCCGGTACTTTTTTATGTTTGTTACTTCAAAACTTTTCACTGAGAGCCGATTGCTCTTTTGTAAGAAAAAGTCCCAAAAGGAAGTGAATCTGGCAAAGCCATGCTTTGACCAAAAATTAGATTGATTTGATCATGCCTACATGATCAAAAAAAGCACATAGTCCGAGACGTCTCAGTGATCCACAGGTTCAATACCGGTAGCGATCACCGACTAGTGAGAGGCTCTCTGAATATCAACCTTAAGACTGAACGTGTCCGTCTGATGAAAGCCAGGCTCCAACGAACCATGCTACAAACCATAATGGGATCCGAAGCTTTCCAGCTAAGTTTCGCTGCAGTGGAAAACACAGCAGACGTGAACAAGTACCTCGAAAATGTGACGCGGATTCTCAGGGTAGAGGGTACGAGATTTTGTGAAATGCAGCGTAAGGGCAGGAAGTCAACGCTTTCTGAGGAGACTTTATGGTTGATGAAGGAAAAAAGGAAGGTTTTTATTTATCTTCATAAAATTACAGTTTGGTTTCAACAAGTGCCAGAATTCCCATTTGACCTAAAATATTGCACGTAATTGGGAATCCTCCTGTTCACAAAAGGTAATACATAATATGCATCCTACTTCCTACTATAATATTGTAAATACGAAAGTTTGGATGGATGTATGGATGGATGTTAGTCCTTCTATCACGCAGAAAGTACTAGACGGATATTAATGAAACTTGACAGTATTGTAACTTAAAAACTACAATAACATATATGCTATAAATTATGTGGATGTTTTAAATTATTTACGTTTTAGCATAAAAATGAAGGATAGGAAAAAATCGGTAACTTGCGGTATATTCCTGGCTGCGCTGGCCTAAGCTGACTGGATTAATACGTTTCAACTATGATCTAAGCAATCATAGATTTTAAAAAGTTCTACAAAAAAGTTCGCAATAGTACTGGCTTAGAGTAGTGGCTTATCTTTTAAAGTTATTCCAGAGTAATAATGTTATTGTAAATAAAACATGAAAAAAACAAAGAGTTATTTGCGAAGCTGTTTTTGCATAGATAACATAAATCTTTATCAAATATAATACGTTATTTAAATATAATACTTACCCCCTTACCAATAAACGCGTTGTCACTTATGCAACGGTTCACTTGAACTGGTTATTCCGTATTTGACATACAACTTGACAAGTTAAGTTGAGAGTTAAGCTGCATTGGAAAAGACGTGGCATCAACATCAATGGCGAACACATCCCTCACTTAACACACGCGATTTTCAAAGGACATCATCATTATGGCAGAAATGCTGCAGGATTTTCAACGGATGTTGAATGCTGAATTTGGATAAAACCAAGCAAGGTCATGTTCGATTCGGTCGGTGCTGTTCTCGAAGATGTTGAAAAATATGACGTGTACATTGGGCAGCATTGCAGTTAAATAGAAACAACTTCGAGAACGAGGTAAACAGAAGAATTCAACTGGGTTGGGTCAGTGAGTCTTGGCACAATCGATACTGTAGTGCCTGAAAACAAAAGTATTCAATCAGTGTGCCCTACCTCTAATGACATACGGAGCTGAGACGTGGACATTGACGGCCCGGCTGGCTTACAAGCTCAAAGTTGCACAACGTGCTATGGAAAGGGCTATGCTCCTCAGCGTTTTCTTAGGGTCGAATCAGAGACGAAGTCCGATCTCATCAGATCGATCTGACAGAGCTGAAGTGGCAGTGAGCCGGCCATATTAGCCGTAGAACCGAGGATCGTAACAGCAAACGAGTGGAGATCGCGTCTTGGAAAACGGAGAAAAAGACATCTTCAGTCAAGGTGTAGTGATGTTTTGTTCAATCTTATATAGTGGCGGCTTGTTTTGAAATCGACCAAACCGCTACTCTATTGATAGAATTTCTTCCTTCGATTGGGTCATTCGTACGAAAATCTTCATTACAACAAGTAAACACATTTTCTGAACATATCCCCGTAAACACATTTTCTGTACAGACTTGTGAAATATTTATTAAATGTATTGAATCCCGCTGAGTCTTAGACCAAACGAAACTTAAGGAATCAAACTCTGAGGTAGCAACGGTAATTGTTGCATTTGCGCATCATAGGCTCCCCGTTATCAGTTTTATGGAATCTAATATTTTGGCACGTTATAAGGCTTTCTAGTAATGAAAATAACAACCAGTTACCTTCACATCAGGACAAACTGGTTTAATTGCTTGAATGCTTCCTATTTCGGAGGCAAGTATTTTTTTGCGATCGAGAAGTTCTAATGTATATTATACTCTCAAATTATACTGACACAACGTTGATGCATTATCAGCATTTATCAGCTAATGTCAGTTAACTCATATTATTAGTAGTCAAATCACTGATATTATTTATGGGTTAATATAATTAGAGACACACTTGTTAGTGAAACACAAGGAAGTTTTAGTGCAAAAATATACTATGGCACTGACATAGTATTTTTTCTCAAAACTAACAACAACAAAAAAGTGTACAAAATACTACACCGGTAATCGCCAACACTGTGGCACAGTCCCCACCACGGTGTGAAAGCACAGTAATTTAGGTGGTGATCAACAGTGCAAGCTTCCGTACAAACCGACTCAGGACGCCCCCTTTTGTGCACACGTCAGCCACTCTTACTAAGTCCTCTTTGCCGGGAAGGTTGCCACCACCCGGTCCTCTGTCCAAGCATTCTCTCTTCTACTTCTCTATCTACTTGGATACTTCAAAGAGAACTGGGGATCAATACAAGACCTCCTAGACCCTTCCATTCTGGAGGCACTCAGAAAATTATGCAAATCTATCTCCGACGACCGTGAAGATATGACAAATACAAGAGACTAGTCAAGTTGGCTGGACCAGATATAACCTAAATAATCGATACCTTCGTCCACAAATCAATCTCACACCTAAAATACTCCACGCAACCGTCAAGGTCGCATTGTATTCTCCACGTAAGCGGTGTCTGTCCTACATATCCAAGACCAGTATCCGTTTCTATCTATAATGCATCGTTGCATGCGATGGAAACCACTGTTAGAAGCACTGTGCTCGGGGTGTGGGCACTTGAACGTTCTCTTCCACAGGTACTTCAAAAGCAGTAATAGAGACTCGAATATCGAATTTCTCGAAGCTTATAGCTTGATTTTAAAAATACTTTGAAGCCACGTTCTGCAAGGTCGGGGCTGTATGTTGCCGACAATTTTTAATTCTTTAAATCTATACTATATATAGAACAAAAACTGGTGGACATCAGCGCAAAATCGGGAAGAGTGGAGAAGGGGAAGAGAGGCCTTTGCCCTGCAGTGGGATCCAATGAGCTATTAAAAACAAAAAAACTATACTAATATTATAAAGCTGAAGAGTTTGTTTCTTTGTTTGTTTAAACGCGGTAATCCCAGGAATTACTGGTTCGAATTGAAAAACTATTTTTGTGTTGAATATACCATTTATCGAGGAAGGCTTTAGGCTATATAACATCACGCTGCAACTATGAGGAGCGAAGAAATAATGGAAAATGAGAAAAAACGGGGAAAATTATTCAACCTTGAGGGCTACCGTTGCGTGCGCTGCGAAAACGGTTCAAGATACCAAACAATATATGTATGAAAGAATTATTCCTCTTGAAATGATCTAAAAAAATGTCCACGACGGTTTATGTCTATCTTTTAAGATTAACTTACTAGAACCGTTTTTATGGTAATTAAATTTGGTCGAAATTAATGCATTATTTGTAACATTATAAACAGGATAGAATTGTATGGATCGATGTTTGTAACGAATAAAAGCTACTTGACGAAGGCGCGAAAAGAAACACGAGTAATAACTTGCGGTACAGCAGTCTCTAATATAATGTTTCCCAAACTAAACCCTAATGATATCTGAAATATTAAGTAACTACGTGAGATTAAGCACAATAAAATTTTATGACTTAAACCAAGTATTAACATTAACAGTTTCTTATAAAAATACTTAGGCAAAGAAATTAAATTCTGTTCTCAATGTGTCGGCCGCCTTCATTGGTACAAATAATGTCTAAAAAATGGCTTTTAATCTGGGCTCTTGCGGGCCATTTCTTACGTCCGATCCATCGTTCGCCAAAAATATCATTAAATTTTTCTCGCACAACTACGGTTGAATGTGCAAGAACTCCATCAAGCTGTTACCATGTTCTGTACCGATCTCCTTCTGAAAGGGTGTCTAAGTAACTCACGAGGTGAGTATTTATGAGTTCCAACAGTAGCAGTCTCTCGAAACAAATGATTGTTTTTATCGGTACAATAATGAGTGTTTCTTCGGTTCCACATCCTGTTTCGACAAAAAGTGCGCGAGGTGGATGCGCAATTCTATTCTACTAGGTTCCCATAGCCATCTTCCAGCTCCATCATCAGACCATGATGGCTTCCATCTACCACCAAAGTACTCATCAAGACGATTCGAGCTCAAACACGATAGGGTTGTGTCGTTTAATTATTGAGTTCCCATAGCCATCTTCTAGCTCCATCATCAGACCCTGATGGCAGCCTGACGTCTATTCGTGGGTCTCATTTTTTTGAGTGGTTTAGTATGAGAGTAATGATGACTATTACGTACGTCAAAAATTGCTTTTAAACTGACGCTAGGACTTCTTAAATGAACAATAAGGTTTGTACCCTCGTACCACTGTAATACATCTGTATACAAAATTATGCGACAATCGTAATCGAAATGAATACATTATTTTATGTGAAAAATGTTGAAAATGTATTATGAAGTTTATTTAAATAATTATGAAGTGTATGTGTATGAAATATTTTAAATTAATTTATAATGCTACATATTATGACCAGTTTAAAAAATAGCCCCTACGCCGGGAACACACTGTATATCGATTTTAATGATCACTGCTTTAGTACTCAGATTTTTTTTTGTTTCAGGGGTGCTGGTGGGGGCGGTATGTTCAATGATGTGAACATCTCGGCTATCTTGGACTCACTTAGCGTCAGTTACGATAAAAGAGTGCGGCCAAATTATGGAGGTTAGTTTACCTGTAAATTACTATTGCACATTATAATGTATTTCGTGATTAACTCATATTTGCACCCAACATTTAAAGATTTATGTTTTAATTAAGGACTAAGATTGATTGCAATAATATAATATAATACAGGATCTGAATTAGTCAAATCCAAATGTAATAAGTATGAACATACACACATCAACATGGCCTTCAATCAAAAATATAATCAAAAGATATAAAACTATGTCAACTCCATCTTAAGACACCTGTACATCAAAATAAACTTTGTTTAATAACCTATCTAATCTGATAACAATCTTTGGCTAAAGTTAAATTGAAAAAAAAAACTTAAGAGGAAGAAAAACTCAGACAAAACTTCAACCTTAACTTTTATTTTTAAGACATCAGAACCTTGGCAAAAATGTTTTATGAAAATTGTAAAAAAAAACTAAATTAATTAATCCGTCAATGCACCTAAGACCCTCCTGCTCCATCTGCAGCGGTTCTCCATACTCAAAACAAGTGTGTCAATATCCTGTGGTGGAATACTCTCCCAAATCCTACTAAGATGCAATAAAATATGGTTTTCATGCACAATATCTTCAGGGAAATTCCAAAGAGCTCTTTTCTGAAGTACATCCCAAGCATGCTCAATAGGATTCAAATCAGGGGAATGAGCAGGCCAGTCAACAACGTATTTATGAATAAGCATTTCAGAAGTTATTATTTTACTTACGAATGCAAGAAATTTGGATTATTTGATAACTGTATGCCGTTCCTCCGCGGATCTTAGATAACGACGCGCTTCGAGTAGTATACAACGAGTATAAGTAGATTACAACGAGTAGGTAAATAACTACCCCTCTCCGTACACTCGCACTGTTTCACTGACATTATCACCACATCGGGTTCTTACACGTACCATTTCAAAGTACTCCGTTGGAGTAGCGATACAACATTGTCACACTCGCACGCGGAAACGTTGTTTCGTTTTCGATTCGTCACTATACGTTTTGAATCAAGGTGATATTTTACTGAGGGGCGACAACCGGCGCTCGCGCGGTGTGGCACGAGGTTCGTTGATCTAAGAAAAATACCTTTTTGATAGCTGTTAAGAAAAGACAAAAAGTACCAAATCTAAAAAATGTAATCTTCTCAGTCTCTCTACTCTGGATTCTGAGTACGCAGTTGTATGGTTGCTACGTTTATTCGTTAACACGTTGTATAGCATGCAGCACGTGCTGTTGTAACCAATTTATAACGTTACGCGCCGTGTGTGGATGGGCATTGTTGTGCATTAGCTGGAAATTTTGTCCCATTTGCCGTCTGTGGGGCAAGACTTGAGTCGATTCCAACGCCCTGCGTACAGGATTAACCCGTGAAAAGCACAAGTGACCATTGAAAATAGTTCCACATTTCGTGCCCATTGTAATCTTCTTTCTGGATTGCCACTCCTTAGAGTTGGTACCCGAAGCGGCCTACGAGCTAGTAGATTGACTTCATGCAGTCGCCTTCTCAATGTTTGATCGATTACCAGCAAGCCATACTCTCTCTCTGAAGCCTTTGAACCAATTGCATCGCCGTTACATTTGGTTGACTTTGAGCAGTATTTTATACTATTAGGTCCTGTGCATGTGTACATGTGCTCGATGCCGTTCCACCACTTCCCCCGTGACACGATAACGTGAGCAAAGCCCAGGCTTTATATCCAGATATAACGCTCTGACTGGTGTTCATGGCTTCAGAAACGGCAATTTGGGTAGCGCCAGCTTTAATCATGCCCACTGCTGCTTAACATTTCGTTCCTCGTCAAGTGTCTAGGTGACATGATTAAATGAACACCAGAGATCCGTTTGAAGTTTTAATCAAGCCATAAGTTCGTGAAGTTTTAGTTCTTCGGAAGAAATTCAATAAACGCGAGTATCATCGTTAAACGAAACCTTTTATATACAATCTTTTATTTTAAACCGTTCTTAATAATATTTTAATGTTGATGTGTGTACAGTCAATGCTTCCGAAGCTTGTTTATGATTGATTTTGCTATTTGTGTTTTATTTTAATTTGACAATCTTGATTAAATAAATTTTAATTATACTTTTTTTTCTTCTGAACTAGATTGATGGTCAATACTGCTTGTTGTTTTCTCTAATTGTCCATGTGACACTGTAAAATACTGATGACGACTCATGCACTGATACACTCAGCAAATATTTATAACATTAGAATATAAAATAATATTCGAACACTAATGCAGGACCCATATCGATACACGGGATAAAATTAATATATGTATTTAATTTCAAGAAATGTGTAATATTTTTGAAGAACATATTTCCTAAGATTCTTTCTACGAGGATAATGTTTTTATGTATGTATTTTATGTATTATTGAAACTATTTTCTGTGAAACTGATTTTAATCAAACCCATTCGTACTGCATAATTTGAGTTGAACAAATGATTGTTTAAGTGATGGCTAGTTCTCTATGTCGCTTTTGTAAAATAGCTTATGCCCTTTTTGACGCATTTGTTTCAACCTAAAATGTTAATAATAATCGTATGAGAGGCAAGAAGAATTGTCTCAAGTTGTGATTGAGATTCAACGTGGCATATTGCATTTGTTGTGACATTTGAGCCGTATGTTATGTTGCCTTTCCAAATACACTTGCTTTATTTTAGTTTACTCTTTATTTCATTTGAAACGTTAGTTGGAAAACGAATGTCTGTTGTAGTAACTGATAATTCAAATGCTACATACGTTTCAGGACCTCCTGTGGATGTGGGAGTCACCATGTACGTGCTCTCCATCAGCTCCCTTTCTGAAGTGAAAATGGTATTTAACGTTGTTAAACTTCTATTATTAGGAAGTTTTAGGTACCTATTAGAGGAGCACAACGTCATTTCTTCTAGAGTTAGAAATGACAGTGACAAGCTAGCAACTCTCGACCGATTTCAGACTGCCAGACTCGTCTGATATCTCCGATCGGTTTAGGGTCGTAAGCATCCGGACGATGGGCCACGCCTTCTGGTTTGGATTTCACGACTTCTCCCGCGGCTAATGTCATATTGGGCTTGATTGCAGGTCCGCCGGTGGAGGTGGGCGTCACCATGTATGTGCTCTCTATCAGCTCCGTCTCCGAAGTGCTCATGGTACTCGTCACTATCAGTAAACGCTTGTCTCGGTCGCTCCGGCCTCGCCGCCGCGACCGAGCAGCCCCAGACACGAGGCTGCGAGCATGCCGGCGTTATGGAGCAGACTTCCTAGTCGTAGCATCACCAGCAAACAACTGAACATAGAACGTTGATACCAATTTCGCAGTAGGTATATTGCATAATGAGTTTGCTGGTGCTGTCGTCTAGGTGAGTCACGGTCGTACCTACATATCGCGATATTATAAAGATTCTGAGCGCTGTGGCTTACAGCATGCGACATGCAGCAGATTCAGCGTTGTTTTGGAGTAGTAGTCGTATTCTACTATTTGTTGAATCCGAGACTGCGCGGCGTAATCCACGTCCACTTTAATAGTACAGAGACAAAAACGCATGATGCTGGCCCAAGCTAATATACTCGGAACTTTAAAAATTGCTGATAACGATATTACCGGGCTAAATAATGTTGTGAATTTGTCTATAACATTTACATTTTAGCTTATTTATGTTTACGTGGTGGTTTGTTGTGATTGTGGTTTTGTACGTTGTGGGGTTTTGCACTCAAGGGCCACCTCTCCTTGGGCACTTTTTTACAGTTTTAGAGGACGTGTGTGAAGTGACAAAACAGGCAGTCCCAATAATTTGTTTTTCTTCGGTAGTAACTATATGTTATGTATGAAATAAAGTTTTTAAGGAAATTAATATAACTGTTGGCCTGTTGAAATGGATAATCAGGTTTATGTACCGGATGGTTTTGTATGAAATAAATAATGGATAAAGGTAAAGAAATATAAATCTTTGAGAACGTAGGCGAACTAACAACTTAATTACTTATATCAAAAATATTTCTCCCTGTAATTTTGTACTTGTGGTATTGTAGGTATAAGAAATGCATTTAGAGTAATTCATCTTCTGAGAATTAATTCGTTGCGAATACTTTTTAAAAGTTAGAAATGCTGACATCCCTCTGGTAAGATAATCATTTTCACGTGATATTGTTTCTTTGGCTATTACCTACGTAGATTACACCACTATACAACTCTGAGATAATGCAGTAAGTAAAAGAACAGTGACTTCATATTTTGTTGTTTACTTATTTTCGTTAGCTCCATTTCAGAGAATTGGTGCAAAATGTAAATGTAAATACTATTTTGATTATCTCAAGCAATGTTCTAATATTTTTCTCAGCGTAACCTTTGAAGTTAAACCCTGGCCTTGGATGCTCTTGGCGTGAATTTCCCCCCTTCGGTGTGGAAACTACTGGGGAAATTCTTGCCTACTCCCAGTACTTGCTTAGCCCAGTTATTTTGTAAACGATGCATCAAACATCGCGTATGTTTCCTCACCGCATTACCGTTTCGGAAGATAATTTAATGGTTTGTAATATATTTATATGCATTGATCAATGTGTATTTATACACACTTCTCGTCAACTTATCAAGTGCCATATACCACTCTACGTTTCCCCTAACTATGGTAGAATGATGTTAGTTTGATAATCCCTGGTACCATCGTACCAGCTGCTAGTCTTTGTTTTGATAATAAAACCATATTGTCGTTTGCGGGCATTTCATGATATTTCGGCTGTGCGGTGGGGATAAGATGTGACAAGTTCCTATGACAATGTGCGATGCCCTATACCACTGGACCGGACACTAGGCAACCGCGAAAACTTTTCTAATGTTTTTGTCGCCAAAGTGTAACAAGTTTCTTCGTAAAACTACGTCAAAACGAATTTTAATATGTCTTCGAATTCTGTATCAGGGTGTGTGACCCCTTGTGAAAACCAAATCAAGGGGCTATTGAAAGTCACTTTAGGACGTGACCATTGTCCGGAATTAATAATACAGTATTGTAGAAATAGCTCAATATAAAGTCCGTGTGATATAACTATATTGTCCCTGTGGGTACATATATATTGTGTTAACATACATATCAGCTGTGTATGTTATTACATTGTTTATATTACTTTACAAACATCTTTAAAACGTTCTACAATACTGTATCAATGAATGACGTTGTTCCCTAACATATAGCCTCGTAATTTGTCTGAGAATATTGTAGGTGTTTATTTCAGAGATAATTTTTCTCCCGATTTTCTTATCAGTGATTCGTAAGTTTTTTAAATATATTGAAATATTTTATTTTAATACGCACAAAAAATTAACTTGATTGTAGTAATCTCAGAATATCGGGAGTAAATTATTCCATAAAGATTGTTAGCACAAAATGATTTACCAAGTAATGTCTGTCAAAATGGTACTCTCATGACAGTGATATTTGAATGCGAGAGTGCATGGTAATACGAAAATACTGGCATTCAAAATAATATGCTTTTTGAGCTGCATTTCATATTTATGTTAAATTTGGAGTTGCTTTTACACAATCGTTTACCAACCGTCCGCAATAAATTAATCACCGTCCACTTGGTACGAGAACAATGGTATACTGATAATTGTATGCTAAAATAAGCGTTGTCTTAATACTGAACCGAAATAACCATTTTATTATTATTTCAAATACATACTGTATAATTGTGTAAAGGCGGCTATGATATTTGATAATACTGAACTTTGTACATTTTTAAGTGGCCTAATACAAAATCATTTCTTACAGGACTTTACTCTAGACTTTTACTTCAGGCAATTTTGGACGGATCCTAGATTAGCGTATAAAAAGCGAACCGGAGTCGAAACACTTTCGGTGGGCTCAGAATTTATTCGAAACATATGGGTACCTGATACCTTTTTCGTTAATGAAAAACAATCCTACTTTCACATAGCGACAACTAGCAACGAATTCATACGCATTCACTACTCTGGATCAATCACGCGAAGTATAAGGTAACATTTAACGTAAACTATGTTGTAAACGACGATTTCTTAAATTGAAAGAGTTATCCCGGTTGATAATAAACCTTATTTCAGACTGACAATCACCGCTTCTTGTCCCATGGATTTGCAATATTTTCCAATGGATCGCCAACTATGCAATATTGAGATAGAAAGTTGTAAGTGAAAATTTGCATTATTTCTAAAATAAATTTGGTCTACAAAGTGTAGATTGTAAAAGTGTAAAAGATTTAAATTTTTCGAGTAACAACCTTCAACTTTTCATAGTCGGCTACACGATGAGGGACATCCGGTACAAGTGGAACGAAGGACCAAACTCTGTGGGCGTCTCCAGCGAGGTATCACTGCCACAGTTCAAGGTGCTTGGCCACCGCCAACGGGCCATGGAAATCTCACTTACTACAGGTGTCTCTTTGCCTCCAATTTACATTTCAATAGTTTTATCATAGCACTACGCACATTACTAGAAAAAAAAACCTTCCCAAAATGGAACTATGGCACGATGTTACGTGTAATCATATCATGTCTTACTTGGCCTAGCTAAACCACAATCGAACGAAGTAATTATAAAATTATATAATAAGCGCTTTGTAGTGTTTAAAGTCATACAAATTGCTAAATTGTAATAGTACAGTACACATAAACTGTAATTTCGGCTGAATATTTGTAACAATGAAACAACGTGCCATTGGTGTGATAAGGAAGACTATAAAACCTATTGACTGTGACCCGTATACTTTTCGAGTAGTATAAATTTTTTCTCGTGGTTTGTTTACAGGAAACTATTCAAGACTGGCTTGTGAAATTCAATTCGTACGCTCAATGGGTTACTACTTAATTCAGATCTACATTCCGTCTGGATTGATTGTAATTATTTCCTGGGTATCATTCTGGTTGAATCGGAATGCCACACCAGCCCGAGTATCTTTGGGTGTAACGACTGTGCTCACCATGACCACTCTCATGTCATCGACCAATGCGGCTCTACCTAAGATCTCATATGTGAAGTCTATTGACGTCTATCTTGGCACATGCTTCGTTATGGTTTTCGCGAGTTTGCTGGGTAAGATTTTGTACAGTATTCATTTGCAATCCAATTACTATACACATTAAATGTCATTGCTAGGAGGTTTCCTATTTAAGAATAATATTTCAGAATATGCTACTGTGGGCTACATGGCGAAACGTATACAAATGAGGAAACAACGATTTACCGCTGTTCAAAAAATGGCCGCTGAGAAAAAAATGCAACTCGAAGGAAACCCTGGATGCTCTGAACCGATACCGCCACCACGTGGAGGAACTCTGAGTAGACACCATCCACCTCCGAGTCATCGCTCTTCAGTAAACGTAATTATTTACTGATTTCATAATTTAGGATAATGTGAGATTATTGCAGGCAACACTTTTGTACAAAATTCGGGTTATGGCTTACCTATGTGGGTTGCAAATTTCAAAAGCCTATTTTTAAGTAATATGCACCAAAGCTCCTGATGCTTACGTGGCACCATTTATCTCTGATTTTTATTATTTCGTACCAAAAATAATATGAAGGTAATTTAAAACATCGTCTGTGTCAATAATAATTTAACACAATATCTTGTGATTTTTTCACTTTATAATTTGAGTGTAGGAGTTTATTTAACCATAATGTAATACCACAAACGATCCGCATGCTTGTCGATGGACTTATCTATTCATTAATCTGTTCATCCAATTTCCTTTGATGAAAACGACACCGATTTGGTCGGGGCACATTAGGCTCGGACACTTTCCAGTTACATTAGACCTACATGTGATATTCATGATATAGCGATGCTTTTATATTATTTTCAAACTACGGTTCAGTTAAAAATATTTATTATTTTGTACAATTGTATAATTTGATTAATATCAAGTATGACCCACTTCGCAGATATTTTATTCGAAGCCTTTGGAATCAGACTGTCCGTGCCACCCTGCGGAAGCCGCGCCACTTCCAATCTAATGACATGCTGTCTGTAGGAAATTAGACTTAGTCTTGGCAATTATTTAAGTTGTAGGTCCATTTCAATCAACTGTATTACCATAAAATATTATGATTTAGATTTGGTTAGATGGATCATATCTCTGTACTACCAGAAGTTAACCGTTTTGTAATTCAAACAGGAAATTCGTTACAAGGCCCACGACCCCAAGGCTTATTCCAAGGGAGGTACACTAGAAAACACCGTCAACGGAGCGCGCAGTGGCACGAGTGCTGTTTCTACCGACGAGGAAGCTGGGCCACCAACGCATCTTATCCAAGCTTCAAAGGTATCGTCAAAGTAATTTTATGAAAAATCGGTGGCATATCATTGTAACGTTTTAAAAAACGAAAAAAAAAAACAAATACACTATGTACTTTATCTAAGAGATTTAGCAATCGTGCGATTTTATAGTATCGTGTCATTTCAGTTAGCATACAAACTTCAGTGAAATTCACAGTTTTACAATAGAGGCCTTGGTGTAGAAATTCCGGATAAAATATATGATATATGTTATTACGACGTATAAGCTGTGTTATAAGATATGTATTATACAGTTTCATTGAAATCCGTCCAGTAGTATTTGCGTAAAAGAGTAACACAAATTCAAAGTTTCACGTTTATATTTGTAGGATATTATATTTCGTGTCACGCGGGATTTACTTAAGCGATCACTTCGTCTTCAGTTTATTTTCATCATGAAACTATATATACGTACATATTCTTACAAAGTAATTGTCTTTATTTTATCCCAAAACACCGTGAGTAACATCGCTGAGTACACCTGGTATTGTAATATAAAAAACGTTCCGAAATTTATCAGTTATCCTCACACACCTTTTGGCATTGCGAATCTTAACACGCTTTTTATTATTTGTATGTATATCTTAACATGCTTATGTGCTAACAAAAATAAATCTTTGGTCTCACTACTAAACTAAACATTTTCTTGTTTGGTTGTGATTTATAATTTATTATACTATAATTTATAAGGAATAGTCCTAAGGAGGAGTAATTATTTTTGTCTCTGGCGCGTGTAAAATAAACAAAATTTGTCCTTACATATTTACCGTAGTTAAATAATGAATTTTCAAATGCAAGATATTATTATTACCTTCAGTAACCTAATTTTTAAGAGTCCGGGGCGTCCTATATAGCTTCTAGCAATTTGTATGTTCAAGGACAACAAGGGTGCAAGTACTAATCACAAAACAAGTTCTTTGACATTCAACTATAGCAACCAACGCGTAAAGTATGAGACGGATTGAAATTAAACATCAGCTGTGCGCATTGCGTGTTTTGTGAAATTTGCTTCGCGTTGATATAATTGCGATGTCAACATAATATGCACCTAATATTATACGTAACATCTACTATTACTGTAGGTAGAAATGAGAACTAATGGTCTCTTTAATTTCTTTCTAGGGGATCAACAAGTTGCTGGGAACCACACCGTCGGACATCGACAAGTATTCACGCATCGTGTTTCCAGTTTGCTTTGTCTGTTTCAATCTAACTTACTGGATCATATATTTACACGTCTCAGATGTCGTGGCTGATGACCTCGTTCTGCTCGGCGAAGAGAACTAATTTACTCACATACAAATTAAATAACCACGAACAAAAACACTTAATGCTTCGTTGTATTTGATCATAATAAAACACAACTTAAAAACTTAGCAATCACAATCCTCACGTTCACAGTATTATAGAATGTAAGAAGCACCAAGATCATATTATTCGTAATAAATTATAAAGAGTTTACGTGTCTAGTTATCTGTAGGACATACAACACGTCATCTATAGAAAACAGAAAAAACTTCGCGTGGTGCATGCAAATGTCGACGTCCTTCATAGACGTCCTCTTTTTATATGTATAGTAGGTAATTTTTTAACAGGTAAGCAATTAATTATTTCGTTAAAAATATTTTACGTCATTTTATAGGGCACTAGTAGTAAGTCAGTGAAATTTGGTGTTCATGGAAGAGCTGTTTCCTTAGTTTGAATTCAAAAAGACATAAAACATGTGAACGTACCTGAAAAGCATATTAACAAATATATTAAATGAAATAGTTATTTACTGAATCCAGACGTTTGTAGTGACGGTTTTAAAATATTAATAAAAAACACTTTACTTTGAATACTGTTCAAAAGTAAATAGTATCTTGTTTGAGGTGGAATTTGTGCTGAAAATTGTTTGTGTAAATGTTGTAATAATTATAACAATGAATAATATTTGTATGTTGACTATAAAATAATTTGATTTTACAATTATTAATTTTTGAGAGTAGTTTTGGAGAATAGACAATGGAGCTCAATATAATTATACCACAGTAGTAGATATTTAAACCGTGGGGCGTCCCGGTGTACATACAAATATTTATTTTTCTGTTAAATAATTAATTAAAAATATTTAATATAAGTTACACTCGCGCCTGTAAACATACGTTGTAGTAAAGGCAGCTCCTTCACAGAGCGGCAATCCGTTTTCACTACGTGTGATCGGGGAAAAACATAAATGACGCATTATAATTATTAATAAATAGGTACAGGGTGACGGGGAATGTGGGCGTCAGACGATAGTTACATGCAATAGTTAGTAGTTAGGAAGTCTGTCCAGAAATATATGATATCTTCACTGTATCTATCAGTATTCTTACTAATGATCATGATGACCTTGAAATGTTCAGGATTTATTTTTAAATATGGCAAAAGAATTTATGACAGGAATAATACATCTCTTAATTCTCTTCTGGCCAGACTTTACCTCCATTGTGTTATGTGATGTGTGTTGCTAGTTTATAGGTTTATCCAATGTTTGTGTCAATTCAGTTGCGTCCTTTACTATTTTAGCTAACGTGTCATTGAAATGTTGGCATTTTATCAATGAAAAATATAATATAATTCTGTACCGGGCAATAAGTAAACAGCAGTAATTCAAAAAGTAAACAAGCTAGATGAGAACTCTAATTATTATAAACATCTTCCCCTTTTATGGGTAACCTAACATACTCATATTAGCTAGCAGATCATTATACTTTAATCAATCCGTACATATTTGATTTAATATCCATACTATTAAAATCGATGATAATCTGAAATCTCCATCGTTGTTCTTTAAGCAGTTTTAATATTGCGTAATGTGCATCTTCTGTCAAATTTACTTAAACAGCTTTTTCATTTTATTTATCAGTTTTATCATTGGGCAGGACTAGGGCGTTATTATGTAAGTTGCATGATTGTCATTAGAGTATGCTGTACTGTTTGGGAAAGTGGTAGGTACTTACTGATTGATAATTCTCAATCTCATGTCATTCCAGCGTAGTTAGGGCGGCAGTACTGCTTGCTGGTGTAGATACTTACATGCTGTGCTGTGTGATGTGTATATCTGCATTGTTTGTAGTGTTTACTAGTTGAGAGTTCAATTGTTATGAAAATAACACAAAAGGTTGATACTTTAAAGTTATGAAAAATAACAAAATAAAATATGAAATGCGATAGAACTACAGATGTAGCATCTAATCCGGCCCATTGGAATACGAGAAATAATAAACAAATGGTGTTTTACAATTGTCTGCTCATAAGACTGCTATATATACAGAATTATTTACGTTGTACACCTTTATTTTCTCTGTGGACCTTAAGTTGTTACTATTTTTTGACAATATTAGTATAAGGAGATACTTGTACGCGTTTCCTTTCTTATCTATATTATGTTATATAGTCAAATAGTTTAGCTGACATTAAACATGTATTCCTTGAAGTGGAATTACTAATATATGCTGTAAAATGAACCAGAAACAATAATTGAATCAATGCATCAACTGAGACTGAAATATTGCAAAAATAAAATGTACCCACTGATTACATTTGGTTCTAGGTGCAGCGTTGATATACTATGTCTTCTAAAAATACTTTTAATTAATTATTGGCCTGTATTGAATTCAATGGCCGATATCGGGGGCTTCCTTTCTATGAAACAGACGCTCAGGCTTGATAACCGAAATGGGACGTTTATTATTTTTTGCGAACACAACGCAGGCTAAGGAAAAACATAGATTACACAATTTCAAAGCGTCCCCGGTTATATTAATATCACAACAAATAAGCTCGGGAGTGTAACAATTAAAATGCCAAATTAAGAATAAGTTTTTAGGCACACGTTGTTCATTATTTATTCAATATCGATGTTAAAGGAGAATGAGCAAAAATGTGACCGGCAAAAGATAATCTTGGGTGAAGGTATAATTAATACAACAATGTAGTTATGTTATAAGAAACACGATGATCTTAACTATACAAGAGAGTTCCAAAATGTATGTTACAATGAAGCACGCATCCAAGCCTGTTGTTGCAATAGTTTCGAAAAAATATCGTTACACTGCTGCTTTTGCTTCATTTACAAAAATTTTAACCTTACACGCGGCAGTGTTTCTGCTTCAACTGTACTACTGTAACAACAGTTGTATGTATAATAATAGAGTAGTACCAAGTTAACGTGTAAGCATGTGAACCTCATTCTTACCTCTCGTAAATGTCACTTTTAATAGCTAGATTTCATTGATAGCAGCACCATAATATCGTCATAATATTAATAACGAGTACTTACTGAAAACTATGTAGATGAACATTGGTACATTTTTGCCCTTTCTCCTTAACTAGACAGGTATTTTTTGGTATACGGGCTGATTAAGTGCAGCGACACTTATGACTACGATTTTGCATTAAAATATTCGGTAGCCTTAGTTTTTTTTTTTCATAACACTATGTTTACCTGCAGTGTGGCTATCTAAATAGCCCATGATAGCACCTAAATACTTTAAGAAAAACTAAATTTAGTAAATATAAATTAACATGTACTGCACTTAGATGATAAGTAGCGTAGATTGTAGCGGAGGAACTCAGACAAGATGAAAATTTACAACTTATCCACAATAACATTCCTTATTATTATTATTTTAGAACATTAGAATCTATGTTGGTTTTATTATATTTGTCAAGATTGTTTTTAAATAATTATTTTTAATTTACATTATTTATATATAGTGAGGCTTTCATCTTGTCTGCTTATCCTAACCGCGAAACCAAATTCTAAATCACATTTATCTAATAATGTTTAGATGTAAAAGTACTAAAGCAGAAGAAATAACATAAATACTCATAGATTTTTATTAGTATCGGCATATTTAGTTGTACATTTTACAAAATGTACTTTTTGCATTAAATAAAGGATAATAACCTATTAGAGTCGGATAAAATCAAGCCAAGTCGTGTAAAATAAGTATTTTTCTTTAAAACGCAATTAATCAGCGTAATATTTTGTGTCATTTATTGGTATCTTTAAGGAAAACGTGAAGATAAAGTAAAGGTTTGTCCCTACTTTAATCTACGTATATTACCATCGTTATCATTTTACACGACTTCGTACCAAGGATTTATTAGTCCTATCGTGGCTGGTAGTAAATGTTTCGGAATGAATGTGTACTATATTGTATCACCGAGTTGTTCTTTGTTTCTACACCAGGCTAGTTGTTTCTTGGTAGGTACTCTATGAAGTGTTTAACTATTGTTTATGCATTGAATTTGTTTTAAAATGTTTTAACTACAAAAAAAAACGAATATGTGTAGTAATAACAATCCTTTCACATTTTGTTTTATACCGATTTAGGCATTAGTTTTAATTTATTTAAACGGGAATTGACAAGTTTTGAGTAAGTTTAGAATGACCAGCCTAGCTATTTATTTTGTACTTTAATATTTAGTTCTTTGAAGCAAAGGGATTGTAGTTTTCAATGGTAATAATTAACGGCTTTTTAATCCCAAGGCAAGCATAACATTGAAATTAAGGTAAATCCTCACGCTAACTGAACCGAACTTTATGAGAACGAAAGTCTTCTGATACTGTTTTGACTTTAAAATAAGCCAGAAGAATTTCAGTCATGTCAGGAAATTTAAATGTACAAAATGGAATATCAATTACTTACCTAAATTGGAAAAGTTAGCCGATATTATCGTAGTATATTATTTTTAATTTAAGTTTCAACCACTGGTTAGACAAGACTAATCACTATTTTGTAAGTATCATAAAAATTGACTGTAACGCAAAATATTATGAATTGTTTGTTTCCTAGGTATCCTAGTATTTTACTGTATATTACGCCCGTTGATATCAATTACCTACTTTTTGCACTTTTTACCATTCAACGTGTATGAGTGAGAGATTTGTGTGCTAAAAGATGTTGCTCAAACTGAATAATTTAAAAGTAGATACATTGTACGAACGTTTAGTTCTGTGATCTTATAAATAATATATTGATCTACAATAAATACGAAAAAGGTATTTTATTTGTAGATGCATCCTTTTACATCAGTCAGCTCGCGACCACGACACATGTAACTGTGTCGAAACTTCGGGCAAACAACGAAGGTAAGCTAAATGCTTATCTTTGGTTAATCTTCGCGCTATAATACCCGTTTTAAACATTTCATATCATGTCAGAGCGCGTTTCCTTAAAAAATGATCCTTTCACATGTTTTGTTGGAACTACATACATACATACACACATACACTTCACGCCCATGCCGGACCCGCCCTACCCCTGAGCCTACCCCTGGGGGTATGGTGGGACGATACCATACCACTGCAGTAGTGTTGGGTGGGATAAGAAAATTACAAACACATGTAAGGTTACATTAAACAATAAACTCAACAACTAAAAAAATATTCGGTTCCTAATTTATGTAATGCGTGCCCGACCGTTATTACAGCATACATCAACTGCATTTGAACTTGTATAAGAAAATCGTCATTAATAATTATTTGTTTTACGCAACGTTTTTTAGGAGTAACATTTGATGTATGTATTTTATATAGCACATTCAACAACCGCATTATTGTAACAATATCCTTGTTTAATAATTTATTTTATTTATTTATAAAATGATAAATAAATAAATGATATTGGTTGTTCTATGTCTTTCACCAAAAACGCTGAAAACAGCCTAAGGTCAAATCTCTACGGTGGTATAGTTTCGTCCCACCATACCCCCAGGGGTAGCCTCAAGGGTAGGGTCGGTCCGGTCCATGTTCACGCCTGTCTCCCAGAGGGGTAGGCGGTCCTGACATATCCCTTTCGCATCTACATTCATACATCTTTTCATACATGACCTCCGGTTTCGAGTACTTTTCACGCCACCTTCGGCCAGGACATCGCCAATCTGGTCACCATATGTCCTTCTGGGGCGACCTCTACTCACCCGGCCCATTACATCACCCATATAAATATCTTTCGTCAATCGACTTTCATCCATTCTCTCCATATGCCCAAACCACCGAGAGAAAAAAGTTGTTGGAACTACATATCTTATAATTCCACACCTTTGGGTTGTGTGTTACGTCACTCTGCTGAGTAACACTGGCATCTCCGCTTAAGCGTGGGTAAATATTTTAAATAATAAATAACTAAGTATGATTCCGTGTCCTTACAATAGTTTTATTAGGTGGTATGGGATCAGAAATCGATAAAAAAGTGTCAAATTTCGGTCAAAACAGTGAACCTGCATTTTTGTCTTTGATTTTGGACTTAGCACACGTGGCAGTTTGCAGTGAAAAAGTACTTGCAACGCGTAGAGCTGTGTGGATTGGTTCACGCAAAAGTACCGATACTTGAGTATAAGTATCCGATACCTTTTTTTGCTGCACAACTTGGAATAGATGTTGTTTACGTTCCTCTTGAAGTGTTTATTGTATAAAATAGTATTTCTAGTGAATCAAGAAATATTTTTTTTTTTTTAATTTAATGAACAATTTAAGTGTATTATCGTTTAAATTATAGTATTTATATTATAGCATATGTGAATCGACCTGAAACACTGCAACGCTTTGAAGCTTATAACGTTTCGAAGAAAATTCAAGTATTATAACCTCAATAAGATACAGCGGTGACCTGTAGTGCTGTGGTTGTTTTATGTGAAACTTCTCTGAAATACATGTAAGTCTAAAGAAGGTTCAATCCGAGACAATCCATCGTCTGATTGTATATTACATTCTGCCTAAAACACGCTGAATAAAGCGAAATTATTCACAAAATCCCGTCCATCGGAACTTTGCAAAGAACTTTGAAAAATTTTGCAGTGTTTGAATCTGCGATGGAAGAAGTCCTTAGTCGCCTTTCTACAAGCAAAAAACAGGTTGTTTGGTGACTTCAATGTTGACGTTTTAGAAAATTCTTTGACAGCAACACGATTTCTATCTGTCTGATAAATAAGCCTTGCCTTCCACGAGCCAACAAGAATATCACCAACTTCTGCAACTTGTATAGATAATTTATTTTACAACCTAGACCTAAGTTCAAAGAGGATCATCAACTGTCTAGAATCTGATCATAGTGGTCAAGAAATTGTAGTTCCGGCAGTCAGGAAGACCAGACCCACCCCAAGTAGATCGAGACCCATCACTGCAAAGAAACTAGGCAGATTCAGTAGGCAAATTGAACTTCCAATGTATAATTTCAACTTTAATGATGATGATCCGAATAAAATGTTATGTCAGCTAATGTTATCCATGACCTACATGAGAGCACTTTTCCTATAAAAATATCTAATAACTGTAAAGGTAAATTTAATGACTGGGCAACTCCTGGTCCCTATTTCATAAAGCGTGACAGGTGACATATGACAATGACAAGTGACAATGCGACATAATTCAAATAAAATTTGTTTCATAAAAATACGACAATCTTGATTATTGTATTGTATTACATCATTCTATGAAAATGTATTGACAGTTCCGATAGGTAGAGGTTTGTAAGATTTGAATATTTTTATCTTCCATATTTAAGTCACGACAATATGTCGAAGATTTTATGACAATTTTGACTTATTTGGAAACGCATGTCAGCGATTACCTACACATATTAGTTCAGCTCAGTGTAAAAAAAAACAGTTATTATCAATAATATAATAATACGTATCAATGGCATATCGTAATAATTTATTAAGTGAAAGTAACATCAGTGACAGTGATGGCGTAACAAGACACATAAGACATTTTCGCGAACGAATAAATTTTAGTTACAATTTTAGTGACTCTGTATTTATCGAAAAGTTTCGGATTAGCAAAGTGACAGTCGAATATGTCATAACGCATATTGGGGGTATAATTAAACATCGTACTAAAAGAAACCATGCACTTGAACCACTACAACAAATCTTGTGTACTCTTCATTGGATGGGTGCTGGATCGCAATATCATGTTACTGGTGATAATCACGCCATATCTAAAGCGACTATACATCGATGCATTAAACGTGTTTGCGCAGCTATATTAAATGTCCTTTTCAATATTGAAGTACGATGGCCTGCAATTACACAAAATATTCCCCAACAATTTATGAATATTGTTAACATCCTAATGATCACGGGAATTGTGGATGGTTCTTTGGTATCTATTGATGCACCGCGCCGAAACAAAGCAGCGTATGTTGATAGGAACGACAATCACTCAATTAATATGATGGTTGTGTGCGGACCAAACCTAGATTTTTTTTTACGCAAGTGCTCGATGGCCTGGCTCCGTACATGATGCGATAATATTAAGGTGTTCTTCTTTGGCTGGTCAATGGGAAGAAGGATGGAGGCCATTTCCCCACGCAATTATACTCGGTGACAGCGGTTAAAGACTGAAAAAATGGCTTATGACTCCTAACATACCGGTTCAAATAGAACGAACAGCAGCTCTAGAAAGGTTTTTAGAGCATTTAAAGCCACACGAAGACTCGTTGAAAATGCCCTAGGTATTCTAAAAGAAAAATTTCCCTGCCTCAACCATTTAAGATTACAACCCGTAACTGTCTGTAAAGTTATACTGTCATGTATAACCCTCCATAATATTGAAAATAGTTTAGGTTCTGCACAATTTGTTCCATATCAAAATGACGAAGACATATTTGATGTAGTCGACCTAACGAACAAAACGACTTAAATTTTTCTATGGATGACAATATTGACCATACTGCTATACAAGTACTGCAAGAATTAATACAAAGGTTTAATTAAAACCAAATAATTTTTATTAGCTATGGAATGTAAGTAAATTACATATTTATTTGAAAAAAAAAATATGTTTATTTCAAGTTCTCTGCTGGATCAAGAAAAAAAATTTCCATATCACAGTCCTGTAAAGTCAGAGTCATAACTTCTGTAGGCTTCAATTCTTTATCTAAATTACGTATCTCTAAATCTAGTTTCTCTTTTGTCTCTACAAGTTCCAATTTTTCTTTTAGTAATAGAATTTCCAGTTCAAGTTTTTTTGCTTTTAACTCATCCAATAATATTTTTTTTCGGAAACTATTATTTGCTTGTTCTTTTCCAGCTTCTTTTTTTCGAGAACTACTGTTTACGTGTTCTTTTTCAGCTTCTCCAGTGCCGACCGAAATTATTGATGGCGAGGTTGCAGGGATATAATGGCTTTGATTAGATCCTGAAGATTCAGGCACATTTAGTCCGTCTATGAGCGATTCTTTGCGGACTATATTTAAAATGATTCTGTCGCAGTCGTTTAATTTGAACTTTTTTCCGCCGCCAGACCCAGTTTTGTTCCGATTTTCATATATTTTTATCCTATAAACAAAGATATAAGCAATTATTAACATGCCAATTTAGAATACTAAAATTATTTTAGAGAAGATTTTTTTAATTTGACGATATAGGACAAGTTTTTTTAGTCTAATGCTTTATGTGACTATTTCTTATAGTACCTTCTTCTAGCTGCACCTATATCTTTTTCTGACCTTTTCTGTTTTCGTCGACTTCTGTTTGGGTCGGCCCTCGGTACAGCCAGAATGATAATCATGATAGTCTTTGTTACTTTTGTAGATAAGTAGATCTATTGGCTAGATCGCAAACTCTTTACATGAAGTGTTACTGGCCACTTAGAAAATAATAACGTTTGAGGACTGACAATGGCACTATGTATTTGCAAAATCTTGAACGACATATTTGTTGGAAAAAGTGGTATTTTCAATGTGTTTTAAAAATTAACCATGGTTTCAGCCAAATTTAGTTTAGGTAGTTTTATCATCAAGAGGACATGATGGGTTTTTTTTTAGTTTACTGTATTTACCTGTGTTTTTAGAAATGAAGGATAGTTTCTTGATTTAAAATTACACAAACAGTAATTTTTTTGTCGAGAAAAAAAATTGTGGTCAAAATGTCAAAATATGAGGGTTTCTTGCGTGTGCCTAAGTATATCCATACTTAGGAATGGAGTGTAGGGTGGAAGGAAGCTTAACTATATCATGAGACTAAAGAAATATTTACTTAATATACGACTCAAACAGAAGACGATGAAAACAGAAAAGATCATAAAAATATATAGGTGCAGCTAGAAGAAGGCACTGTAAGAAATAGTCACATAGAGCATTAGACTCTAAAAGAACTTGTCCTATATCGTCAAATGCGATTTTTTGTTCCAGAAGTAATACCGAAAATATACATTATTAAAATTGTGGTAAAAGAACTGTGATTACTGAACATGTAAAACATTATCTATTTATTTATTTGGATAAACAGCACAGTATAGCAGTATAATGCAAACATACCTTGAACGCGTGCAATCGCGGGACATGAGCTTGTTATCATTTAAAATAACATACATTCATCATAAGTAGATGCCCACAGTTCTCCAGGCATATGTTGTCATTTAAAATGCAAACTAAAATGTATTTAGATAGGTACTTACTATAGTCCGCTTCCTCCAATTCTGCCATGTGGTATCACGCAAATATTTCCAGTCTTTAGTGAACATTCCTTGGGCTTGTAGTTCACTAGTTATTTCCTCCCATTTTTTTATTTTCGCATCATTTGTGACTTTACTATCAAATTTACCAAAAAGCAGTTCTTTATTCTCTAGAATAAGATTTAAAATAGTTGTTTTTCGGTGTTCTTCCATTTTTACTAATTTATTGTTGGATATAATTAACTTAAACTTTTTAATTCAATTCAGATTTTTTTGGTGGGTATTTTACTTTTTTATACATAGGCAAAGTAAAAAGGTTTCAATATTTTTCGTAGAGCCAAATCCAAAAATAGTGTACTCACTTAAAATAATGATTGATGTACGATATTTACATACTAACAAATCATAACTTGAGTTTTTGCATAATGTAGATTGCAGGTAAACTCATTGCATTATCGTTAAGTATTTTGATAGACAGATAAAGAGATGACTCTTCTTACTAATAGTGCTAGTAATTCTAAGAGCTCATGCAGATTCATTTAGTGTAGGTGTACCTATCTATGCAACATTGTCAATGACAGAGGGTACATCTTTATGAAACAACATATGTTATGACAATGTGACAATTGTCACGAATTATTGACTTATGTCAGATTGTCAAGCTTTATGAAATAGGGCCCTGGCTTGCACATTTCTCGTAGGAACCTTTACGATCTTTACGCACAAAAAGCTCATAAACAGGATGAAAAGTTCTCTCATTACGTCCGGCAATACTCCAAAATATTTAGAAATACTTGTAAAGCAGTTAAAGCCCTTTCAATCAAGTTAAAACTTGAAAAGTCAAGTAATAAAGTAAAGACAGTTTGGCAAGTAATTAGTGAACAATCTGAAAAAAATGTTAATAGACAGAATAATCCAAAATTAAGAGTAGGAGACAAACTAGTTGATAACAAAGAAGATATTGTGATCTTCCAATGTGACCAGAAACCTGGCTTCTAGTGCTTCCAGCGCTGAACAATTATTATCAGATACACGCAGGTCCTTTTGCTATCTGCGTAAA